>JAHREE010110552.1:0-12015 GCA_033628505.1 Tringa tobata | reverse complement strand
TCCCTGCCAAAATCTCCTTCTGTTCAGACAGGGATGAGTGGGCACCTAGGTAAACACGGTCTGCTTGAGAAGAATTAATGTGGCTGCCCTGGATAGAAACGCTGCTTCATCAGCCTTCTGGAGACCTTCAGAAGGGCCCACAAGCAGGTGGACCAATGTTGACCTAGTTGATAAAGTCTGTTTGGATTTCTAAAAGCTTTTTACAAAAAGTTATCAAAAGTTTTGAGGAAATTGAGAGAATGGAGGACATGGCATGGACTGGTAGTTGACAGCAGGTGGAGAAGAGGAGGCAGAGGTGAATGGTCAGCTCTCTTGGTGGGGAGGTCTCTAGCAGACCCTGCCTGGAGAAGGCAGTGAGCAGCAAAGTGCCCCCATTCACTGGTGATAGCAAGTTACTCAAAGTAGCAAGGAGAAGAGCAAAATGTGACTAGCTTTAGGAGGACATTAACAGACTGTGTGAACAGACAATTAAATGGGAGAGGAAATCTGGGGTAGATAAGTCTAAAGTGGTGCCACTAGTGACAAACCCAAGGGGCTCCGGGCTCACCACCATTTGGGAACAAGACAGTATCATGAAAGCATGAAACTTTCTCTTCCACTGCAGCAGAAGTTCTCCCACAGTCTCCAGCAGGAGCCGACACCACATCAACCCTCTGTGGCAGGAACCACCATGTTGCCCCCACAAGATGCACTTCTTGCCACACACACAGTGCCTGATCTTGTGTTTGCTGACCAAATCCAGTCCCAGGGTGATCGGATTCCTCAGTGTTATTTTTACTTGCTGTCAGGGTTTAGTTCAGATGATGTGAAATATGTGTGGCAAATACACTCTCCATATCACATCTTCTGTAGGGCACTGCTGAGCATTAGACAACAACTTTCCTGTCTGCAGCCAGTTTATTTATTGAGGCGGCCAATCCCTCTGGGCTGCTGCTTGGAGCCTGGTGCTGCTGCCTGAAAATTCTGCTTCAATCACCTCTGCCCTGCCCTTTCTTTAGGGGTAGAATAATAAATCCTTGTGCTGCTTTAATAAAGAAGAAAAAAGGATTGCATTTTAGTTTTCCAAGAAGCCGGAAACTATGTTGAGTGAATGGCTTCATTATTAACACTTTTTGCACGAACTGAGAAAACTTGATCTTCCCCCAATGGGTTGTGCTTGCACTGGGGAGAGGGGCAGGACTCGGCTCCTGCTTGAATAAGTAACGAGGGGGTTTGTGTGTACAACAGGCAGTGGGGTCATTGGGGTAGATTGATATGTGCAAATTTCTATACCTAAAGACAAAACAGGCCCTGGCTGGTGTGTGAAGTGGTAGGTAAATATTGAGTTCATGGGCCCAAGCGTTCCTTACTGCAAGGATTTTTAGGGCTGTGCTTGATGCATTACTCCCCCACCTCTGAGTCTGAGGGAGTCACATCCTCCCCATCACAGCCTCCGATGGAGCTGCAAACCTGCTTTCTGGGCTTCTGCAAAAGCTCCTGTCATTAAACCCACCTGCAGACCTTATTTCTCAGGGCTGATTTCTACCCTTGGGTGTTTGGAAACACCTCTCTCCTGAGGAGCTCTGCCCGTTCAGGCTGCGCAGACACACGTTGTGCTGTGCTGGCACAAACCGACTGATAAGGGATTAAATACGAAAGCCTGCTCAGAGAGGAAAGAAATAAGATTGTCTCAGCTGATAGTCCCAAGAACAGGAGCCCATAGCTGTGCACAGGCGCTGTTTCTCTCTGATATGACAGTTCTTCTCTTCTGATCATTATTTTTCCTTGCTGAGAGCTTCACCTCCTCACTGAGAGGTCACTGTCTTCTGCCCATCCTCTAAGTCCTGTTCCCTACTTGCCAGTAGCTCCTTTCACAAACCAGTGATTTCTGGCCTTGTCCTTTCAGACCATTGGAGAAGAGCTCCAAGGACCTTCCTCCAGCCAGCCAGATGCCTGGTTCTGGTCTTTCCACAATGGGATGCATGTATCTGGGCTGGAGTCGACCACTTAGAGCACAAGCCCTGCCCAAACCACCAGCCATTTCCTGGGACATTTCAGAGTCTATTTTAAGGAGGTAGAAGTTGGGATGGGAAAGACTGAAGATGAGATGGGGATCAGAGACTCAGGGGCAAGACCACCACCATCAGGATGTCCTTTCCTCCCCAGCCATCTTGCAGACTTGTTCACTTATGTTGGCTTCAGCCTGAGCTTGTGACCTCTGCATTTGCCACCATGTACAAAGGGGGATGTGTGTAGAAGAGGGGCTAGTCCCATCGTGCTCTAAAGGACACGGGCAGCTTTCAGCAGACTGAGGGTACAACACAGCCAATGCAACATTTAGTCCCAGGGCCTCCTTGTTAAGAAGCACCAGGGGACAGTATGTCTACCACCCCACCTTGCCTGGCACCACCAGAGCCATGGGCACCTTTGACCTAATGGGAAGGGAGAAATATTCAGGATTTTAGCACTTCAACAGAGTACCCAAGAGTTGCTCCCGCTCCATCAGGGCGGTTCTCAGGCCAGGAGCAATGTATGGAGTTGAAGGACTGTCCATTACACAGGAAGCATGAGACAATCCAAAGGGAAGCAGCAGAGACCCTCGGCTCAGATGGTGCTGGTTGGGTCAGGACATGACCTACACACCCAGGTTCCCTTGGTCTGGCCAACCCCTCACTGCTGGAAGCTGGGTGCCTCCATCCCTTGCAGCCAGGGCTTCTTTCACAAGGAACAGCCAGACACAGCTCCTTCACAAGTCTCTGAATGGGACCAGACAAGTGCAAAATACTATTTCCTTCACAAAGAGGATCAGCACAAAGGGACAGTCTGAGATCCAGCTGGATTTTAATGAACTTGCAGAGCCGAAGACTGCTGTGTCTGGGGTGTGTGTGTGAGTTCACTCTGCCTCAGCAGCACCTGGCACTGGTAGTTGGCAGGACCCAGCCCACCTAACGAGATAGGGGGACCTTCCAACCCCTTTGCATTTAACGAGCAGAGGTAGAGCTCCCATCCCTGCAAACCAGGCTCCAGCTGCTGGAGCTCGGAGGGCTGGAAGAGCAAAGCGTTGGCTCTTCTAGATCCATAAAAGGTCAAACTGGATTCACTGTCTTTCTTCCTCTGAATTCTTATTTCACAAAACAGAGACAAAACATGAAAAGATCTGGAATAAAATAAAGGATTAGGCTACATGAAGCTCAAATGGAAATATTGTAATTACTGATCGAATGAGTGACCCTAACAGCACGATATTGCGCTGGATGCAGTTAGAAAGTAATTGTCCCTCCCTGCCTCGTTACAGCTCGGGGACAAACTGCTTTGGCCAAGATGCACCGAGCCTCCAGATCTGCCCCCAAACCATATTCCCGGAGCACCTAAACCAGTTGCAATGGGGCTGTGGCAGCTGGATGGGGCTCTCCTAGCCAGGCAGAGCACCCCGACAGCAGCACAAGGGCAGGGGGACGGGGCAGGGGGAAGCACCACGTTCCTGGGGGTCGAGCTGTGTCCCCCCTTAGTCTGACCACAGCCAGACTCACTTGGCTGGAGGTGCCTTCACCTGCTGCTCCTCGGGGACCTGGCTGTGTCCTCTGAGCTCACCACACTCTGGAGCGTTGTGCTGTGCTCTCCAAAAGCTCCTTTGCAGAGCAAGGCCTGACACAAACTTTGGAAGAGGCTGATGCACACACAGACACTCACACAGGAACATTTGGGAATTCAGTATTAACACCCCCCTCCCAGATTCTGCAGTCATGCCACCGCCTTTCCTTAGTCACACCATGATAGCATGCTGCAAAAGGAAGCATATGTGTCCCAAAATACAACTAACACACAGAGCCACCCTAACGGGCATCCCAACAGAAAAGTGTCTCCGAGGAAGGTGATATGGGAACCTGATGATGTGTTCCCTAAAGCTCCAGCATGTGTCAGCTACCCAGCTAAGTGCACCCCACCAGCCTTGCCAAAGCACGAGGAGCAAAATGAAAAGCCTGACATGCCAAGTCCATGTGCTGACCATAAAGCTTGTGATACTCTCTCCACCCTCCTCCACTCTCTCCACCCTCACCTCTCCCCGCAGAGAGGACTTTATCTCATGCAGCCATCTGGGAAACCTTCTGGAATGGCTCTCCCCATGTGTAGGTCATGGCTAACCTAAGCTCATCTTGCATAAGCCAACATATTGAACCTCAGCTGTTAGCATGGCCAACATTTCAGAGGTCTGTTTAAACAGAGAAATTAAGATTCCCACAATCCTGTCTCCTCGCCCTTCAAATGATAGGCAAACACCTCTAAGTACATTGTAATCGATTTAGACACCATCTGTTTCTTTGCTTATGCGGAGAGTTATTGATTTCAGGTTAGTCCCTGGAGTGTTTATTTTGTAGATGGCTTGCTGTGAGCTTGGTCATTCATTCTAAAATTACCCTGTCCGTTTGCCGATAGCTGCACCCACAAGAAGAGAGATCACAGATCCCCAGGCTGGATCTGCTTTAAAGGAAAGTCCTTCCTCTAAGCTTGCACTGGATAACCCTACTCAAATCAGGACTGCAAGGGCACATGCCAGAGAGCAACAGCTGGTCCTTGCCTTTTCGCATGAAATGTGCACTGTCTCTTCCCCATAATTTACGCCTGATGACTTTGGGCAAGACACATTTAATTTGCTATCGTGCCTTGCTCATTAAATCCCCTGAATTGCTTTATTTGCTAACATTCTTCTTCTGAATTACTTTATTACTTAACTAAATTTATTTATTTACAGCGGATGGCAGAAGAGAAAGGCAGCTGCAGCGGTTCCTTGCTGACAATCACCCAAACCACAACGTGATAGTGGCCATGAGAAAGCACTGGATTTTGGGTGCTGCCAGCACGTTGCATAAACTCTGCACAAAGCAGCTAATGTGTCTCCCAGAAGGAGATTTCCCCAAACTCGGAGGCAGATTTTCAGATTACTTAATTGTCCTCAGATGTTGCTTGTCCAAAAGAATACAAGCCAGACCCCCTCAAGCACAGATTTGATGGTGTGAACAGCACAGAGTAAGCTATGGAAAGTCTGGGGTGATTCTTCCAGTATATTATCTTCTAATTGACAGGACTAACAATGGATTCTGCTGGAAACCACTGAACTCTGAGCAACCAACTAAACAAATGGAGACAGAACAAATCCACCCTTTGCTTCTTCATTCCTACCCGTCGCCCAGGTGTGCTGAAGTCTTTTGTTTAGGTTGGTTTTTTTTTTAATAGGTTCATTAGAATGGCATAAGCTAAGAAGAGAAAACATGCTGGTAGTTCTTTGCAATGCCCTGAAAAATGATGAACAACAGCCTTTCCAAGAGACCCAGAGGGACTTTTGCTCAGTATAAGACCAGAAATGAAGCTGTATGCTATTAGAGGGTCTGATGGAAAACAGGTTTCAGGGACAGCTTCCTGAGGGCACCCAGAAGACAGTCCTCCACCTAACCCTGGTCATTCTGGATAAACAACAGTTTGCTTAATCCTGCAGAAGTGCCTGCTGCTGCCTTGAGAGTCGTTAGGAAAGACGGTATCTCCAGCAATTGCAGTAAGCCAGAGTGGAAATATTTGTTCAGGAATCAATGGTTCTACATCTGCTTGTTGCCCAGTAAGTGCCTAAGGGTCCATAATGGGGCCCAGTGAATTATATTCTCAGCCACGGTATATGAGTCATGGACCCTCTCTTTTCTACTCAGCCCTGGCAGACCCAATATTGAGTCAAGGCAACCTGCTCAGCATATGTCTCTTGTGCTGCAGATAAGAAGTGGTCTCCTACCTTCCTGATCAGCATCGGCATTGCTCAGACAGAAATCAGCATGTAACAGTGAATGGATCCTCACCAGGGCACAACAAAGCATGGTGCTTTGTCTGGTGGTCTCATGATGCAGTTTGGGTCAAACAAACTCATTTTGTCACATCCCAGCTATTTTGTCCCTAAAAGTGTGTGTTCCTGCTGCCCACCAGGAACTAGGCTTGAGAGCCTGCACTCAAGACAATAACATTGGCGTTCTAATGAGATTTTTACAGTACATAGTTTTAAATCTCCTCTTGAAATTGCATTAATTCTGCAAACTTACCATGTGGTGCTGTTACAGCTACAGCAGTTGCAACCTGGAGTGAGTGTCCTGGAAACTGAACGGTGTGAGATATCCTTATCATCAGGCATGCGTGGCATCACTCCTGACCCATCTAGTGCAAATCTCACGGCACGTTACCATACGTAGCTCTGCATTAGACCACCAGTGCTTGTCTCCTTCTTCACACTGGGTATTGTAGAGCAGCAATGTGAAGGTCAGTGCAAGGGGGAGACTGCCACTGCCTTCAGCTCCACCTCTGAGGGTTTTACAGTTTCGAGGTCAAGATTTTTTTGCAGTACCCAAGGACTGCTGAGCTCTTCATCCCCTTCTTGCTCTCGTTTCTTACTAGCTTATATTTGCAGGAAAGCAGACAGTTTGCAGATCCAGCCAGAGGAGGTTCTAGCATAAAGCATGTCTTCCTGCCATTCAGTTATTTGCATTTGTTGCATTCATAGTATTTACATTTTTTTTCTACAGAGCTGTAATGAGTATTTGGACTGTCAGTGGTGCTGTGCTTTCCTGAACCTTTTATCTGAGCCTTGACAGGCTGAGTTTCTGGAGAAGACTTAAATGAGGACCAAGCATCGATGCTGCCAGGGACCAGCATGGAAGTTTCACCACGCTCTAGTTTGTATGAATTACACTGCTGGGTCTGATTTGTGACACAGCAAAATGACAGTGGCAATATTTGCTTTTTTCTCACTGAAATACTGTGTTTTATAGTGCTGAAGCAGTACGGCTTGTACCTCTGTCTCTGCTGAAGTAGTTACTTACATCTGAAGAGAAGTGTAAATCTGTATTTTTAAGCACTTACATTATTAACCTACCCTAGCAATTACTGCACGAGAAGCTGTGATATACTGCCTCCCTTATCCCAAGGAGAGGAAAACACTTTTATTTCTTCTGTTATGATTAACATGTAGATCAGGACTGAGTCTTAATAAACTGAGGTCATTTTTCTTCTGCAGCTAACAGGAGTGCTGGGGCTTCTGGCGTGGCTCAGAAATGGTTAAGCTCCTGCATCTTAGCAACGCGTCTGTAATTAAGGGCATCTGTCTATAAAACATCCTTCTGTATTATGGGCTGTTGTGTTGACAGGTGCTAATGGCTGCCATTAGCTGAGGTTTTGTTCCCAGCCAATGACAGAGCTCATTAGAGGCAGTGACTGCCAACCTCTCATGGGACCAGGGCACCATCAGGCCCTTTGTGTGATGGGCACCAGCTCTCCAGATTGGTGGCCCTGGGCTCATGGCAGGGCTTGGGGTGTCCCTGGCAGAGCAGGTTGGTGGCCTGCACCCATTATTAAGTGCAGGTTGCCAGCTGGAGCACAAACCCCTCCGATACGATACTAAGAAATACCAATTTCTTTATGTTTCACAAGTGTTCTTGAAAATTCTTGGAAAGGCAATTTGACTTGTGCCTGCAAATCTCCTTAGGCCTACACAGCACTAACAGCTACGCTTTGTTCTCCAAACAAGTTGGATTTTGCTCTTTGCTAATCTGAAGGGGGTCAAGGGTAAAACTTCGACCAACTTTGTATTCCAAGAGGGACTCCAGGGAGAAGTTACAGCAGCCTAAAGAGGGACAGCCGCATTCCAGAAATAACTCTTGTTCTCTCAGCACAGGGAACAAAACGGGCACGCTTGCAGGAAGATGTTTATTGCAAACATCAGACAATTTATTTCCAGAGCTTGAAGGAACTCTTACTGACTTCCGAGAAAACTTTACAAGAGTACTTTAAAGGAAGCCCGTAATTTTTAAGGTAATGGTTGCCACTGGGCTTCTCACAAGCACCAGCAGGCAAGGAGAGCCTGAGAGAGTCAATCCAAATTTCAAGGTTCATTTCAAGGCCAGGAGGAACCCTGTGCCATGTAATTCCATATTAACTCTTTCAACTTTTACTTTTCTAGCTTCATCTTCCCACTGTTTGAATGATTAAAAAAAAATATCGTTTTGAGTATGGCTACAAGAGCAATAGCAAAGTATGTTTTTCCTTTTCTATTCATGAAAACAAATGTTATGCTGAAATTTTCCATGTTTCCTATTATTGAGTATGCAGCTTACTAGCTTTTGGTAGAATCATTGCCGGGGTCTATTCATGCCATTTATGGAGTTCATCACATTGTCAAGCCTTTGTTTGTGGGTCATCAAGAGTACCACACAATTTGAATCGAAAGCTGGGCTCCAGTGGGTTTTATTGTTGGCTCACTAGAAATCCAACATGACGTAACAATTTCTTTTGCTGTAGATAAATAGCCCTGTAAATAATGTCACAAAGATTGCTGTTGCTTCAGGATAGATGTTTCCAGCTCTGGAAAACAAACATCTTGGCTTTGACTTGTGTCTTTATTGCAGTGGGCAATTGCTGAGCTTTGGCCTTTACATAGCAGTGGGAGGTCACTGTCCTGTGACTCCCTTTATATGACTTTTGTTCAGAAAATATTTTTAAAGATTGCTAAGATTATCCATGATTCATGCCAATAAGGCCTAATTTGTCGTACACAAACATTTCCACTTTGTAGCAATTTCCCTGATCTCTGGGTAAAAGCAAAGAACACAGTGGAAGCTTTTATTTTCCATGAAAAGCAGAAGCATTTTAACTGTCAAGTTTTGCTTTTCACACTCTGCATCTCATAGGTAAAACTGGGACAACTCAACAGCAGTGTCAAGCAGTCTGGATCAGAAAAACAACATGCAGGCAAGAATCACCTGATGGGAGAAAGAACCTAAAAGATTTTTTTCTGGTGCTTGGAGTCTGC
The DNA here is from genome assembly GCA_033628505.1 of Tringa tobata. Taxonomy (NCBI): domain Eukaryota; kingdom Metazoa; phylum Chordata; class Aves; order Charadriiformes; family Scolopacidae; genus Tringa; species Tringa tobata. The sequence goes on along the minus strand of JAHREE010110552.1, from coordinate 3,200 downwards.
AGTAAGCATTGGGGATCTGTCCCTAGACTGGTATTGCCAAAGTGGTCAGACAATATTTAAGTTTGTTGCAGCTAAACAGACAAAGTTTAACTGACAGTAGCCGATATGGGTAAGTGCAATGCACACTGCTCCATGAGCAATTAGCAGCCAGCATGATGGATTGACCAGGGCAAAAGTCAATCATGAGAACTGGAAAAGCCAACTGTATTAGATAAACATCTCAGCAAGACGGAGCTTGCTGGGATAGAGACAGTAAGAAATACACATTTTATCCCCAAATTGTGCAATTGCATTAAGTTTCCATACCCCACCCTGCTGAATTCCTCAACCCTCACAGTCACAGCCATCTCCCACCTAATTCTCCTTATCCTAATTTAATCCCTAACAGCTGGACAAGGTGTGCTGTGTGTCGGAGCCCAAGCAGCCAGCTTCACCAGGACTGCTCCTCCACGGGCACTAAATCGTGCCTGACAGCAGGATGACTTCTACATCTTGCCACATGAGGAAGATGAAGAATCTTTTCCAGAAGAAAAACGGAATTATATCAACATCCCAGTGAAGCATTGTGCACACATATAATGTATCAGTGCTCGTTTTGAACTGAAGTATCTCATGTACAAATGCTGGGGGAAACCTGGGTATCTTTTAGATAATCAGATGTTTCTTAGTGTAGAAGCAAAACCATAGCACCTGGCTATAAACACAGCTTAGATCCAGACAACAGACTGTGAAAAGCAAATCAAGAGATGGTTTCTTATTAGCTTGACTCCCACTGAACAAGAAAATCCATCCCTAATGCCTTCATTAACAGTCATTTCATAATGACCCTGGACAAACCTTTCACCAGGACTTGGCCAGGGCACCGTATGGAAGAACTTAGGGGCAAGATGTTTCAGGTCTTTCAGAGTCCACCAGCAGAAAACTCCTTTATTATCAAGCCTGTTGGCAGTGGTCACCATCTGCACTGCTTGGACCTAGAAAATAGATTAGCACTTATGTCTTATTTTAGCAACTATTATTCGTTCTAGTCTTCTTCACTTTTCCTAGTAGTAATCCCATCAGAAGTACCCTCCCAGCACTGCAGGGGACAATTTTGCTTTGGTTCACATGGTCTGTGTGGGAAGGCAGGCATGGGTGCTTTAACACTGACCCCAGCTGCAGTGCCACAATGCAGCTGGCAACCTCTTACCAGCTGGCAGAGGATTATCGCAGCTTTCTAAACATGGAGAAAGCCCAGGATGGACTAGCATCATTTGTCTAACAGGGCCAGATCCAACTGCATCCATGAAGGAGGTGGATTTGTCTCTAGGCTGTGGGAAGTAAACTATTTGCAGCAGTGTTAGTGGTAAAAACGGAACAATTCCCAATCGTGCACCCTCCAGGCAGTTCATCTGAGGATGAAGGTATAGTCCTACTTGGAGCATTGGTCACAAGATGCAAACCTCCTGGTTCCAACCTCAGCAGCCACTTGTTACCCGTGAGGAGCTAGTGCCAAACTGGAGCTGTGCCAGGAGAGGCTCCTGGGATGGTCAGGGATGGAGGCAGAGATCAAACAAAAACTGAAATCAGGGGACAGCCCCAGGCTGTGAGGACACAGCACTTGCTGTTCTAGTGCTCACTCGTGTCAGAGTGACACTAGTCACAGGCACAAGGGTGGCAGTGGTAGCTCCTGTGCACCAGCTGACATGCTTGGAAAGTCCTTTCCAGGACAGCTCTCAGCATTGCAAGGGTCTACCACTGAGGTGAAAATGTCAAAGCATCTCAGGAAACCCTGACTTTGAGAAATGCAGTTGCAGCAGGGTTTCACTCAGGAAAGCAATGAGACAGACTTTGCAGCACTAGCAAGCCTTTCGCATTCACACCACCCCATCATTTTCCATTACCAGAAGCACATTTAATTCTCATCAAAGTGCTTCCAGCATCAGTATGCATTTACACCATATAATTTCTCAAATCAGGGTTTGAAAACAGCCTGCACCAAATTGTTTCCCTTATTTCCTTCTGCCAACCAGTGTCTCTCATGGCTCAGCCATGTGTTCCCAGGCTACAAGCCCAGCTGCTCTTGTAAAACACACTCCAAGCACATGTTCTTGCATGGGATGTTCGTTATTATTTTCAGAATTATTTTATTCGTATATGTCCTCGCTGCATGCCCCCAAAGGGCTGCTTTCAGCAGGATTTGTACAGTCGCTTTATTGGCTTCAGGCTTCTTTGTGAGTTTACCCAACGCCAAGCTCAGGCACTGAACCCATGCCAGGTAATTCATCATTTCTCCTTAAATGCTATAGACAGAATCATGCTCTTAGCTTGTCAGATAAAGGCCTGAGAACTGCTTTTCAGCCCACCTAATGAGGGGTTGTGTTTTTCTAGGCTTGGGAGGATGGATGGTCTTAATTTCTGATTTCTTTAAAAGAGAGCAATTTTCTTCCACAAAAAAAGACCAGGAATAATAGATACAATGTGGCTTATTATGACTCACCCTTTAACCCTTTGTACTGATGTGTTCTCTTGTACATCTTCTGACTAAGACCCTGAAACTCAGAGTCCTCTTTAGCTGCTGCAGTGTGTTTTCCCCTGCCGAGAAGGTTTCACGCACAGACAGCATCCTTTCCCAGGCTTTCTGCAGGCTCACAGAGTCTCCATAAATACTACCCTCAAATTTGAGGTACTCCAGACTGGGTTTTTCTACCCCAGATCTGCAGGACTTGCCTCCTGCATTTGAAGAAGCCAAGGCATGGTGCCACTTTATGAGGGCTCCAAATCGACCTGGCACTGCCTGTATTTATGACATCTAAGCTCATGGATATGACAGGGTTTCTTATCGTCCAACATTTGGCCAAATGCTAAACATGAGGTTCTGCTCCACTCTGCTTCTTGCTCTCTCCACATTCACCCCACATTTGTCACCATTTCATCCCCAGCTGGAAACTTGGGGTGGCAGATAAGGAGTTCAGGCCACACCTCAGCAAACTGGAGATGCCCAAGTCCCTCCTGGGGATGGAGGGAGAGCTGCTCCCCTCTGCCTTTTTGTGGGCATTTTGTAGGTGTTGTGTGGGATGAAGGACGTGCCTGGTGCATGGGAGGAAGAACCTTTGCAGTTGCCCTCCCCAGGGATCCTCCTGGGCAGTGGGGGAACACCCCAAACACATACCAGCTCTCCTGCCAGGCAGAGGCACAGCAGCGACTTGGCCTCATCAGCA
>JAHREE010110514.1:0-10830 GCA_033628505.1 Tringa tobata | reverse complement strand
AGGGCCCACAGCCCCTGGGGATAGTGCAAGAGCTCGGCATCTTCTTGAGCTGGGGAGACCTTGGGCATCCCCAGCACCCTGGGCATCCCAACTCCCTCCCACCCGGCCGAGCCACGAGCTCCCCTTTCTCTTCCCTAATACTCGATGTTGATATGGCTAAGAGAAAACAAATTGGCTTCCTCTCATTAGCAAGTCGAGTGAGTCTTCTGGCAAATCTTAAAGCACATAATATCTGACGGGCCGGCCCCGTGCCCTCTGCCCGGGGAGGCTTGTGGCCGCTTTCAGAGCGTGGAGAAGGCTTGTGCCGGCGGCTCCCTGCCTATTGTCAGGCAGAGCCCTGGCGCGGCCCCCAGGAACAGCCATGAACTCCCCCAGCAGCCCCTTTCAGAAAGACCCCTTTTATTCGCATCCAGGGAGCGCAAGTTTTTTTAGGCCGGGGCTGGCACGGGGCCAAGCATGTGAAAGTTGAAGGCTTGGAGCAGCCTGGAGAGTGAAAGGTTTAATCGCTTGCAGAAAGAGGATCACGTCTTTAGGCAGAGCCTGTGCTCGCTGGCAGCTGGCCCAGTAGGGGAAAGGTAGAGCCCTGCTCGCTCTCCCGGCTGTGCTGGGACTCCAAAATAATTGGGTTGGGTTGGGGGGCAGGGGAGGGGATGCAAACAGCTCCAGGCATGCCCTGCCATCTGCAAGAAAGGGTGTTTATCCCGGGTTGGTGACCTCCCTTCGTGCCTGGAGATCCTGTTGGGTAAATACAGTGCCATGCCTGGGGCAGCTCCAGCCAGCCTTGTTGATTCTCCTGTCTTGTTTGGCTAAATAAAGGGGGAGGGAAAGAAAAACACCCAGAGCAGCCAGGAGGTCTTGTTGTTCTGCTGGTGCCATACGGATGTGCAACATGAACTGTAACTAAAGAGGGTGTTCCTCAAATAAAAAGATTGAGCTGAGGCTGTTCAAGCAGCTGCGTGTCATTCAGCTGCTTGAAAAACCCCATTGCAGCAGGAAAACAGAAGAGATCGAGTGCAGTGAGTGTGGCCAGGGCCCAGGAAAAAACAAAACAGGGACAGGGTTGACCTCTGCACACCGGGGCCACCAAGCATCCATCCAGGCGCCATCTGGTTGATGCTGGGAGACGTGGTAGGAGATGAGGCGAGGAGCTGTGGGAGCCCAGCAGCCACTGGCACCTCCCTGCTGCTGCCCTGCTGAGCTGGGGTCGCGGCCACTGTGGGCTCAGGTCCTGGGTTTTCCTTCTCTTGAGCCTTGTTTGGCTTCCCCGGCTGCATCACTCTAGGGAGCAGGGCTGCCAGGGATGTCCTCAGCCTCCTCGCCCTGCCTGCTGGCTTTCTGTGGCTTTGATCCTTAGTGCAAAACACTTGCCCTCGATCCACGGCCTTGGGGGGAGGCTTGTCTGGTGGGGGCACTGGTGGCACCACCGAGGGACGCTGGTGGCCGTGTGGGTTCAGCCGTGCTGGCTGGGGGGCTGTTCCAGGGCAGGCGGTGGGAGAGGGGCTGCCCGTGCCAAGGAAGGGAGAGATCACCAGGGAGCCTGGGGAGGGGGAGAAGAACGGGTGAAAGGTGGTGGTGGGTGTCACATCGCTGTCCCCTGGGTCCTCCTGTGCTGACCTTTCCTGCAGCTGTGGCTACACTCTTCACCCTGATGCAGCATCCCCAGCTGCCCAGCCAGGATGGGGTGATGCCCCACGGGGGCTGCTCTTGCCCTCAGCAGCAAAAAGGCCCCATTTTCCTCCTTCCTGCCCCATGTGATGCCCTGGGGCTGTGGGGGACGCCTCTCTCCTGCTGCCGCCCCGGATCACCGTGACTGCCCTGACCCTGGGAGCAAAGGGGACTCCAGAGGGGGGGCCGGGAGGGCAGCCACCACCCCGGCACAGCCTGGGGTTTGTCTTTGGGTTTCTTCCCCCGTCTGTCTTGGGATCACGCTGGCAGCAGCTGTGAGCCACCATAATCCATCTCACCCCTGCGTGGGGAGAACAGACCCCCTTTGTCTGGGGGTGGTGGGGGCACCTGTCCTGTCTGACAAAGAGCCCCTTGACTGCACCGACAGCCCGGGGCTGGTGTCCCCATGCATCTTCCTGTGGCCTTCTGACTGGGGTTTTGTAACAGGTCCCCCCCTGCCATCTCTCCACGAGTGCTGCGGGTGCTGGTTCCTGGATGGACTTTTATCAGCGCTGTTGAAACGGTGCTTTGCTGGCAGCACCGGGCAAAGTCCCCGCAGGGGTGGAAGGAGAGGTGGGAGCCTGGCTGGTGTGGGGATGGCCTCGCCCCAAGCAATCCACTCATGCAATGAGCTGGGGCCTCCCTGCGGTCCACCCACCCCTTCCCTACCCAGGTTGGTGTGTCTTGGGCCCAGGGGTCACCCCAGCCTGCCCCTGTGCCTGCTGGTGGCAGGTTGCCCAGCAGAACACCTGGCTGGGGACACCACTGTCACCAAGAGCAAGGGGTCGTGTGCCGGAAGCTCAGGCACCTTCCTGACACCAGGACTTGGGGTTTCTTTCTGTTCTTGAGGCCCTTTGAGGCTGCTTCAGCCTTGGGGTGGGATGGGATGCTTGGTCCTGGCTTTACCCCACCCCAAATGGTTTGCTCCTGCCTAGCGTGGAGGGAACTGGGAAGTTCCTTGGGTCTCTCCTCGCCAAGGAGCCGTGATCTCCAGCCTAGGTCACCCCAGCCTGGCCTGATGCCTGGCTTCTGCCTTGGACGAAAGCCCAAGGAGCTGTGTTTGGACAAATAGGAAGATATGGGGTCAAAGCATTTAAAGACATGAGTCAAGGGCCACTGTCTCCAACGCGTGTCCAGAGCCGCAGCCACTGCTGTGCACAGCTGGCTGGGCTCATGGCCAGGGTTGCAAGTGCTGGGGCTGTGGTAGGAGCAACCTGCTGAGGAAGAGGGACTTGGGGCTATCTTCTCAATTGCTGTTTCCTTCCTCTGCAGAGCTCCCAGAAGATTGCCACCAGCTCTTCCTGGCCGGGCAGCAAAGCAGTGGCATTTTCCAGGTGCAGCCTGCAGGGTCTCAGCCCTTCAAAGTCTACTGTGACATGACCACAGGTAAAGTGGTGGAGTTGTCCTGCAGTGCTTTGCGTGCTGCTCTTGCAAGCAGTAATCCCAAATGACTGTATTTTCCCTGCCTGCAGAAGGTGGCTGGACAGTGATCCAGAGGCGCACAGATGGCTCTGTGGACTTTGACCAGCTTTGGGATGCCTACAAGAATGGCTTTGGAGACCTGAGTGGTAAGTGGATGATGGTGTCTATCTTCTTATCCTGGAATAAATGATACCTTAGCACATTGTTCCCTCTTGATGGCCCCTGGAGGTATCTGTGCTGGAGCACAGTTTGAGCTGAGGAGGGGAAGACATCGCTTACAGAGTCCTTGGTCTTCCTGACTTGTCCTGCACGTGCCAGACCATGATTCAAATGCCACAGTGTCCTGGGTTGTCCCTTTTTGTCTCGAGCCTGTTTGTTTCTGCTTTGCACAGCATGTTTGTGTCCCTGTGGCAAATACAATGTGTCATGTTTTAGGTGATTTCTGGCTGGGCCTGGAGAAGGTACATCACCTTGTCCAAGAAGGAAGATACGATCTTCTGATTGAGCTGGAAGACTGGGAGGGAAATTCTCAAGTAGTTGAGTTTATCTTCAGCCTTGGTGGTGAGAGCACAGCCTACACACTCAACTTGCTGGGACCTCTGTCTGGAGAGCTGGAAAATGCCATTGGGGACTTCAGGCAGCTGCCCTTCTCCACTCGGGATCGTGACCACGATCTCAAAGCTGACACAAACTGTGCCAAACACCTCTCAGGTCAGTACGAGCTCTTACTTCCCAGTGACGTGTTCCTTCCCTTCAGCTGCCTGGTGGTGGCCATGAGTGGGACAGTGACCCTGTGGGACCAGAGCCCTTTGGTGTTGAGCCTGGTTTGTCCCCTGCTTCCCTGGAAAGCTGCATCCTTGGGAGGAGCCCTGCGGGGAACTGGGACGGGAGCTGAAATCGTGAGGGGTTTGTGATTCAGGTCTTGGCCCAAGCATCTGTTTTCGTAACAGCTTTGCTGGCTCCCACCTTGCTTGGAAACCTTTCAAGTGAGGCAGAGGCCACTCCCCAGGCCTGAGATGGGGATTTTGCATGTGAGAGAGCAGCAGGGATTTGCAGATGCATCCTGAAATAATATAGGATCTCTGAAGGTTTCCCAGTGCATGGGACTCATTATGGGTGTACAAGGTGGTCTTGTAGACCTGGAAAATTGGGGAAAACAGGGGCAGCAGTCACCTAGATCCTGGGTTTGTTTTCTTTCTGGAAGTGCTGTTGGTTAAACCTGCCTCTACTTTGCCTTGGTAGGTGGCTGGTGGTTCAGCACCTGTGGCCATGCCAACCTCAATGGGAAGTACTTCCGCTCCATCCCCCGCCAGAGGCATGAGCGCAAGCAGGGCATCTTCTGGAAGACATGGAAAGGCAGGTATTACCCACTGAAGTCAACCACCATGAAAATCCAACCTGCAGTGCTGGAAGCAGAGCCCTAAAGCTGCCATGTGAGACTTGATCTTCTCTGTGGAGCACAGACCTGAGCTCCATCATTTGGTGTTTACAGAAAACAAACCCACCCTCCCCAGGAAGTCCCTGGAGGAGCATTTCTCTTGGTTAACAGCCCTTTAGTGGTGGGACACAGCTCCTCACTCTTAAGTAAAACAGTTCCATGTTGCTGAAGCCCCTGGATGGGAGCTCCTAAACCAGAAGAGGAGCCACCAGCAGGGAGATCCACCTCTAGAGCATGTACAAAGGTCTTCCAGCCTGCCACGTGCTGCTGTGGCAAGTTCAAGTTGTCTAGTGCTTTCTGTCCTGTCTGAACACTTCTGTGCTGGTTTTCATGAGCTGGGGCTGGGGGAAAGGGGAGCATGTGAAATGTTTCACTAACCTGCACCCAAATGTTGGGTGTGGAGCCTCACTGTCTCTCACTGTTTCCCATGTACCCTCCTGTGAAAGCCCCCAGAGCCTCCTTCCCCTGCTGGTGCTGTGGGACAGTGAGCCTTAGGCAGCTCCATCTGTGCAGCCCCTGCTCTGGTGACTTCAGCTCGCTGAGGATATGACTGTTGGTGGGAAGGCTGAAGGACACCCTGTGCAGAAGGAGACCTCAGGCTCACTTGGCTTCCCTGGCCCCTGTGGCTTTGAAGTCCCGTGTTTCTGGCTGTGGTGGGATTTGCTGGGAGCTGGGGAAAGCACTTCCAGCTCCAGGAGATGATGGGTGGGTTCCTGCAGCCCTGGAAGGCTGAGTTTTAAGGTCTGCCTGAAGCCTACTACTGCTGCTGGGGGTGGCCAGGATGAGCACTGGGACAGCACAGGTACAGAGCAGTGACTGTCCCTGGGCAGGACCAGCCCTGCTGTCAGCTCTACATCACCCTGGAGGGCTGCCTTCTCCCAAAAGACTGCCCATACTTCGCAGAGTGAATAGCACCATCCCGTGTGTGTGCACCAAAACTGGCTGGGGGACAACAAGGTTTCTCTGCAAGAGCTGCACCACCTTGTTGGGCACGTACCCTGAGGTGCAGCATTGCCTCTACCTCGGGAGTCCGGGGAGAGGTGGGCAAAACAAGTCCCCAAAAACTATTAGGGGCCAAGCTGCCGTCTTGGGGCTTCCCAAGCATCCTGCCCTATTGAGGTCATATTGACTACTGTGCTAGAGCTCCTAGCTGCTAAATACTGTAAATAGTCATTTATAGGATGTTGGATCTTGATGATGAATTTCCCATTTTAATTTGTTTCCATATTTAAATGCAGTGTTAATGTGGTGTAATTTATAAATGTTGATACTGGGAAAAAAAACAACTGTACTTTGTGTATTTTAAACCTTTTTTTTTTTTGTACTAAAATATCTTTTCTGAAGATGCCTTTTAATAAAACCAAACCTGTAACTGTCCTGCTTGGATTATTTGACCAATGGTTTACCAGTAGAAGATGTGGGAACTATGGGGAGTACTTTGGATTTGGAAACTTCACTTGTTGGGAGTTTGACCTGAGCATTATGCTTCCTTCTGGCCTCAATTTTCTAGCTGCAGCCTTATGGAGCTCTGGGATAAATCCCTGCTATAACAGCCAGAAGTAGTTTTTAGTCTACTTGAAGTTTATGGACTTCTGAATTTCTGTTCCCTCTGGAAATCAGACCCTGGGGCAGCAAGTTTACAAGTGACGATGAGCTGGCTTTTCTTATTCCCTGTTGGCAGACCTTTGCACCGGGGAAATATTCCTTGTAGCTGTCTGGGAAACCCTGTGCCAACTCCTTGACCAAGAGCAGAGGCTGAGGTCTGAATTATCCAGACAGATTAAAATCAAAGCTGATCAGGACAAGTCCCAGTAAGTAGCAGCACAGTCATCTCCAGAAGCATTTGTTGTGACATCTAGGGAATGATGAATTCATTCCCCTGTATGGGGGAATGAAATGAGCTGGGGATGGAGCAGGAGCCTCAGAGATGGTGGGTGGTAAACTCCAGCTGTCCTTGTGATCCCAGGCACATGGCCTGATACTGGAGCTGAAGAAAATAACAAGTGCTTCTTTAGCTGGTCAAGGAAGGGGGACAAAAATTGCTTATTGCAGAAGGCAGAGACAAGAATAAATATGGCAGTCCCTCAGAGCAGCTGTATAAATACCTGATGTACCTAAATGTGGCTCCAGCTCCTGTGTCTGCCCTCCTTCCCTGGGGAAAAACCTGGGCTTGATTACAGCCCCAAGGTCAATTGCACAAGCAGCTCATTATAGATGGCTTTGTGCTATCTAGCTGCTCCCTCTTGCACTCAAATACATTTTTAATGTTCCATTTGCTTAATTTAAAGCTTGTTTAGTCCCTGGGTGCACCAGCAGATACTGGAGTGCCATGTTTTCGTCTGGATGCTAGGGTGGATTTTATGCATCGAATAGAAAGGAAGGATCTACGCTCTGTTTATTTATTGCCAGGGTGTTTTTGGCAGATCTGGGGTTTGCTCCCCAGTGGTGTATTTCATCGTCAGCCTCTGCAGAGGCCAACACCAGCCAATACCAAATGCCAGCTGGGGGAAGGCTCAATGCCCCAAATCTTGCCAAGCCCAGGAGTTACGGCTGCCACTTCCTCCTGTGCCTTGGTCTTGCCCTGTTCTGCCGTGAAAGCCTGCACGTCCCATCAATGTCAGTACCACCCCATGCTCCCAGACCACAGGTCCCATGGGGGCCCTTCCAAGTCCCCCAGTAGAAGATGCCAGTCCTAGGTCTTTGTTTTCATCTGAAATCCCCCTGGAATCCCCCAACGCCTTCCTTCTTACTGAACTGCAGCCTGTGGCAGCCCCTGGGAGGGCGATGGAGGAGGGGGCAGCTCCCTCCAGCGACAGCGAGAGAAATGGCACCATCCGCTGCCAGGAGCACCCGCACAGACCAGAGAATCGGCTGGTCGGAAGGGACCTTTCAGATCATCGAGTCCAACCATCAGTTGACAAAAACCACCACTAGCTCATGTCCCTCAGCAGCACATCTGCCCGGCCGGGCTCCAAGGATGGTGACTCCACCACTGCCCTGGGCAGCCTCCTCCAAGTCTTGACAGCCCTTTTGGGGAAGACATTATTCCTACTCTCCAACCTGAACCTGCCCTGGGGCAACTTGAGGCTGTTTCCTCTTGTCCCATGGCCTGTGACTTGGGAGAAGAGACCGACCCCCCCCGGCTACACCCTCCTTTCAGGGAGTTGGAGAGAGCGAGAAGGTCTCCCCTCAGCCTCCTTTTCTCCAGGCTGAACACCCCCAGCTCCCTCAGCCTCTCCTCACAAGACTTGTGCTCCAGACCTCTCACCAGCTCCATTGCCCTTCTCTGGATGCGCTCCAGGCCCTCAATGTCTTTTTTGTGGTGAGGGACCTGAAACTGGACAGAGCCCTCGAGGTAGGGCTTCACCACTGCATCCTGCATGCTGCTGCTCCCCAAAGCAGGCCTTGATGCCCTCCAGCTGGCCATGCTGTGCCAGACTGCCACCCTGCAGCAGCTCCCAACATGATGGTCAAGCCAAGGTTTCCAGTTCTCCCAGCAAACTCTCACCCAGCAGCTTGCAAGAAGGGCTCCTGCTGCTGATGCTACGCTCTGGAGGGGCTGTGTCGAAGGCAGTGATGGGGTCCAAGCTCAGCACATGCCAGGCAGCTGCGGGGTCTGCACATGGTAGGACAGGGCTTTTTGGGGCCAGAAGTGCTGGGGGACAGGCTGGGGCTGTGGTCCAGCAGGTGACACAGGGCTGGCACATGCCTCGACATGGAGCTCAGACTCATCAGCAGAAGCATATTGAACCACAGGTGCTTTGGAGCCAGGGGTTCTCCCAGAGCATCATCAGATCAAGAAGTTGCACATCCCAACCCAGCTGCATTTGGTGGCCCCAGGAAGTGAGGAGAGTCCCAACTCGCTGCCCAGAGCCCCCTCCAAATCCAACCTGTGTGCAATTGGCAGGAACAACTGCCAGGAGAACCAACAGTGGGGCCTCAGCCCCTCTTTTGTACAACAGCAGAACCCAAATAGCTCTTTGCAAAGTTCGGCAAAAAAGGAAGGTGTTTGTGTGCACACAGAGCTGCACCAGCTCAGGTGGATGGGCTGAGCCCCTGCACCGGTGGCACTGGGACACTTGAGGGGAAAAGCCAGAGGCATCACCCCAGCTACCCCCCCAGTGTGGCTGTCACAGCACCACAATGAAACAAAACAGGCAAATGAATAAGGCAAACCCCTCTTGAATCTGAAACCTGGTGCAAAGCCAAGAACCAGCAAATTAGATGGAACAGATGAGTTCCACACCCACCAACACTCCCCAGGCACCCACTGGCCTGCCCCCCCTGCCTTGCCAGCACCAGCAAGAGTCACGCTTTCAAAGCCATCTCTTGGTCCAAGTGCCTCGGGGTGCCCAGCAGACACGCTAGGGCATCAGGACTCTCCCAGTCCTCTCAGTAACTTCAGCTCTTCTGCTGGAGCTGAGCAGCATCAAGCATAAATTGAGTTGCCCGTGGATGTGTCTGGTTTGGCTTTGCAAGCACCCACACCCTCAGCAGGGTCCCAAGCAGAGTATTCTGGGGTGGCTCCCCTGATGGTGCTTACAGACATCCAAAGGGCCAGATCCCACTAAGAGGGTGGGAAGGGGAACTTCTGGCATGAGCATCCTGGGCCGGCAGCTACGCCCCAGGGCATGGCAGGGGCTGACGCACCCAGGACAAGAGGCAGCATTTGACCATTTTGAGCAAGTTTTTATCATGTAAAAAAAGAAGCAGATGGCATAGGCCTGTCTGCTACTAATGGTGTGTGCTCCAGCATAGTTTAAGAAAATATTTGGGGCTCGTAGGACCTCTGCTGCCTGAGGCTTGATGGCCTGCGGCCAATTTGAGGACACACACGGGATTTCCAGAAAGGGTCTGCAGATGCATTGCCCCATCAGCAACCGATGACACGTGTCTGGTTTTGGTGACATACCACCAATTCTTCAGTGCAAAACATACCATGAGCCTGGGGGACTCCTGAGAGGGAAGAAGGCAGGGGCTCCGGGCTCACGCTTTGCTCTGCTCTGCATCGCCCCGGGGCAGCATCCCCCCTCTAACGCTAAGTCATCATCACCATTCCCTGCAGCCTGTGTTAAAACTCTGCCCCAGGGGATTTCAGAGCTGGAGGGCACTCCATTGTATATTGCTCTTTAAAACTTATGGCAACAATTCCCAGGCACCAGAAGAACAAAACGAGAAAGTGATTTCCATCCAAACCAATAAAAAATAGCTTTGATTCCTCCCCCTCCTCCCCTGCCACACACACACAATATTCAGTTCAGAATCAATTTAGCTACTTGTGATAATGAAAATAAGACCTTTTACTTCTGTTGTGCCCATTTTAACCAGAACAAAGCGAGGGATGCAAAGACCAGCAAGGAGACATCCTCCTCTCCCTCCTTTCACCCAGCCACTCACAGGATGCGGCATTATCAGGTGTGGGAAACTCAGCATGGAATTAATTCCCCTTCCCAGGAGATTCTGCATCCAACATGTTCCAGCTTTGCTCCTCCTGATGCTATTTAACTATTCATCGGTTAGTTGTTTGATATCCCTGGGCATGCTCTAGTCATTACTCGACAGAGCTGTTTGCTGTCGTGCTGCAGGGATGGGAACAGCATCATCAGGAGAAAATGATGACGCCTTCCTGCAGATCCTGGCTGTTAAAACTCCCTTTGGGATGGGAAGGTTTTAAAGTCCAATGCGCCACGCTGAGCATCAGAACTACAAAGAAAAGGTGAAAAGAAAGATTTCCTCCCGACATCTTCAGCAATCGCTGTCTGTCAGAGAACAGCCCAACCCATCGCTAGGTTGGAGTTGGCATCTTCCCTAGGTCCCTGCTTCTATGAATTTTTGGTTTTCCTTCCCGGCTGCTTCCATTGCCTGATGTGCGATGGGGATGGATGACCAGACATCTTTCAAGCACGGCAGTGGGACTGCAATGTGTTCGCAGCAAGCTCTCTTTCTCATCCCATTTTCAGACCCTGGTTCCTAAGAATGATTTTCACTGAGCAGGAGCTGGGTGCCCCCAGCGATGGATACCCGTGAGTCTGGGTGCTGCCCCGTTGCATGTTCCTGTGCATTTATTAGCACTTAGGTTTGGGAAATGGGACCCCTTAGAAACCATGATCCTGCCTGCCCAGGCTGATTGGGTGTCTGGGGGAATTTGAGGGCAGCTCAGCACTGCGCAGCCTGGAGGGTCTGGACCCTCAGCCCCCAGTGTGGCCTCCAGCTCTGGGGCCACCAACAGCAGAAGGACATGGAGCTGTCAGAGCAGGGTCAGAGGAGGCCCCGGAGATGCTGGGAGGGCTGGAGCCCCTCTGCTG
>JAHREE010110506.1:0-10840 GCA_033628505.1 Tringa tobata | reverse complement strand
AGGGTACAGCAGAGGGCTACAGAGATGATGAGGGGCCTGGAGCATCTCTCTGATGAGGAAAGGCTCCCTTCTGATGAGGGACTTGGGGCTTTTTAGTCTGGAGAAGAGAAGGCTGAGGGGGAATCTGATCAATGCCTATAAATACTGAAAGGGTGGGTGTCAGGAGGATGGGGCCAGGCTTTTTTCAGTGGTGCCCAGGGACAGGACAATGGGCACAAGGAAGTTCCATGTATACATGAGGAGGAACTTCTTTGCTGTGAGGGTGGCAGAGCCCTGGCAGAGGCTGCCCAGAGAGGTGGTGGAGTCTCCTTCTCTGGAGACATGCAAACCCACCTGGACACGTTCCTGTGGGACCTGCTGTGGGTGACCCTGCTCTGGCAGGGGGTTGGACTGGATGATCTCCAGAGGTCCCTTCCAACCCCGTATCGTTCTGTGATTCTGTGATTGTGAAATGCTTGTGAGGACTCCATGGTCTGGTCTATTCTTCTGCAGGTACTTGGTTTGTACCATTGTACATTTGGTGATGGGAAATACAGCACAGAGAGAGCTCATGAAACAAAAAACCTAAAATGCTACACTTGGTAAAGTAGCCAAAGCAGAGAGATGCTCCAAGAACACTCTAGTGGCTGTTTTGGCTCAGGCAACTTTACAATATGTTTCTTCAGTAACTTCTTACCCTCTGCTGTTAAAAGGCAATACAGCATTTCTCACTCGCCTGGAGTAGTTTCTGTCAGGCTGCTTAGTGAACTTTGTGCTGGCCAGAAGAATTAATCCTTCGGTAGTCACGCAGGACTTCCAAAAGATCCAAGCAATTCAGTCATTCAATACACTTTCCCCTAGACTTATATTGTGGAATATCACCCTTCTTACTTGAAATATCAACCCAGTTTGCCTCCACAGATAGTGCCCTCATGTCTGTGCTCTCACTCTCACCAAACCCTTTACGAGACTGCTCTACTGAGAGGTGATCTTTGACATTATTTAGCAAAACATCCCTTGCTGCAAATATAGCTCAGCAACATCTAATGAGAAGCCTGCACAACATTTGGAGACATGAAAAATCCCGTTTTGTACACAGAACTCAAAAAGGCCACTAAAAAAGAAAGCAACATTCTTATTTACATTTTCCTATACGATAATTACAGTGTTTTCACATGAAATGATAGACTTGAGTACAGCCTTTGAGAACACTTCTCTCTTGTGCAGGTCCTCTTCTGGGCCATACCGAAGGAAATAAATAGAAAAATTCATCTGAGAGATATGCTCTTGCTCCTATATTGATCATGATACAGAATTTTAAAGGGCCACGAGTGATGCAGACAAAATGCAGGGGAAAAAGGTCACCCACAAGAAAAATATATTAAAAATAATGTAAATATACTGGAATATGAGTAAAATCAGAAACACGAGGAGCTGCTCATATGCTGTCCAGCAATACAGGACACCACTTGATATTGGCACATTTATAAATGCTTCAAATCTTACATGAAAAAGAAACACTGATTGTAGCGACCAATACATAAGTGAGTTAGACAAATACTGCCTTGTAAAAGCATCCATTTAAGTTCAGAGAGGTTATTTAAAAATTCACATTTATCGTGCTACACCACAGTGTCCCATCTATGGCTCCAAGGCTTGCTGTAACATCTAGCCTACTTCCTAAAAAACCTTGTGGTGGTGCTGAGCGAGGATCTCTCTTGCTGCAGGGCACCGTTCTGATGGCCCACACGCTTGTTCTGCTCTTTGTCCTGACACATCTGGTGTGTATATAGAATCATAGAATGGTTTGGGTTGAAAGGCACCCTAAAGACCATCCAGTTCCAAACGCCCTGCCCTGGGCAGGGACACCTCCCACCAGACCAAGTTGCTCCAAGCCCCATCCAGCCCCTCACAGCAAAGAATTTCTTCCTGAGATCTCATCTCAATCTCCCCTCTTTCAGTGTCAAACCCTTCCCCCTCATCCTATGGCTCCCCTCTCTGATCCAGAGTCCCTCCCCATCTCTCCTGGAGCCCCTTGAGGGACTGGAAGGGGCTCTAAGGTCTCCCTGGAGCCTTCTCCTCTCCAGGCTGAACCCCCCCCAACTCTCTGAGCTTGTCTTCATATATCTTATGTACAGGACCACATCCAGACCACATTCACCTGGTTTTGGTGACTCTACACCAGGCTTACTCTTGCCACCTCATGGGCATCTCTGCGTTTGGAGCACGCAGACCCACTTACGCTACAAGAAAACAGAGCTGTCCTGTGAATTTTTACTACAACTGTCTTGTTTTTGTCACCTTAGCTTGCAAAAAATAAATTGCTTAACTGAGGCCTTATCCAGAGATTTACCAAGTTTTTCCAGAGATTTACTATGAAAAAAAAATAAATCAACTGTACACACTCGAAATAAGCTTTCTTTAAGAAATCCAGTTAAAGTTCTTGGCAGTTACATGGATTGCTTTAATGAGTGCACAGATTTATGTACTATAAAATTAGAACTATCTTGTTTACATTCACTGCATCGCGATGTTGACGTTCAGTCTCATGACAATTGCTCTGTAGCAAAACAATATTAACTGATATTAAAAAAAAAAATTAATAAAGATCACGCTTTGCTCGCAGCTATTCAGTTGATGTGGAAAACCAGGTTATAGCTGATGAGATGGAAAGAACGATCACCATAGCAACAATTTACCACTTAACAATGAAGGGGGAAGGGTGCATCATCCTTTCCTACTTGCACATGTAAACAGTATTAGTTCAAAATCCTCAAGTTGAGCTGCGTATTTTGGTCTTTCAGCAAGATACGCAGTGATAAAAATTGTATTAGTACTACAGCATCCATTCAGCATTGTATCTTGGTCCTATTGGCAATGACATGAAATCCAGTATGCTAGTAAAAGAAAATAATGATGATTTTAATTAAAAATCCTCTGTGGTAGCATAAGCTATCATGGAAAAGCTTGTCTCGTTGAGGAATAAAATATCCCAGTGAAGCGGTAATGAATTAAAAATATGAAATGCTTGTGTTCAGTAACCTCGTTCATGTATTAAAAAAAAAAAACCCTAAATGATACTATCAATATTTTGATTAAAAGAAATCGAAGATTAGATATGTACCAATATAACATTATCTATTACTGCTCTGCCTAATTTAAAAATATGATTTCGATGTGCTCTCCCAATCTTCTTGGTGCTATTTGTCCCGTGTCACAGAAGGGGGGTGTAGCATCAAAATACACTTAAAGTGTTTTTCCCATGTCTGCTCCCCGCGCTGCCCCTGTGGTGCACACCAGGAACCCCTCAACATCTGTAACTCGCATCACCTGAAACTCTACTTCAGTCGCCTCCGGGATTGTCCTGACTCTTCGGACACATCAAGGTGGACCGAGCCCAGGGAGGAGCTCGCTGTTCGGCAGCCACTGGAGTGAACTGGGCGACGCTGGAGCCTCCATCAACTGCTCTGGGTACCCAGCCGCTGGGGCTGGCACTAATCTCACCCACCCACTCCTTATTTCACCCAGGTATTTCCACCCCACCTCCCAGAACGTGCGCTTCATCCTCCAAGTGCCCTGGTAAAAGAGGGACACTTAAAGGGCTCACATTTTACACTACGCAGGGACCAGCAGCGAAGCCTTATGAAGCGTGGCGAGGCTCCCTCTAGAAACGTGGACTAAAAAAAAACCCCTAATGCTTAGAAATAAGGCTTAAATCATCTCACAGCGCCTGGCAGAGAGTATGATGTACGGACTGGGTGCTGGGCAGCATGTCAAACACCGGGAAGCCTCAGCTCGCCTATAGGAAAGGCTCAGGAGACATATTCAAACCCCGTTCTCTCATCGGGACGTAAGGGACTCCGCGGGAAGGAGTCTCAGCTCAGAAATTTTTTTCAGGAATTTAAGCTCTAAATTCCTGCATTTAAATAGGGAGGAGCGGCTGACGGTCAGGTCAGTATTCAGAAAACACTGCCACAGGCAGAATTTGCAGTATGGCACGTCCTTTGTGTCTCTGGGGTAATTAGGACACTGATCCGGGGGGTGGGAGACCCGGATTGTGGGTGCCCCCTCCCAGTTTGAGGCCGTACCACCCGCAGAAAGGCTTAAGACCTCTTTTGGGGAGATCAGGTCCCACCTTTTTGGTTGAAGGAGGGCCACGCTGCTGCCCGGGTTACCAAAGCAGCTGGTGCAAAAAGAAAGGAAGAAAGAAGGGAAGGTCGTTTGAGGTTATATTCATAGTTTGGGGAAAAAAACAAACGAACAAAAAAAAACCACGTAAAAATAAACCCAACTCCTGCTGGAACAGAAATACGCAGGATCTACACACTGCAGGGCACTAACTGTGAGATCAGTTCAGCCTTCTTTTCCCCCCTGCAAATGTTTACTGCCCCACACGCTGTACCGGGACGTGGGACTAAACTAAGAGCAGAGAAATTACCCTTCCCAACACCGCGCTTAAAATACGGTGCTGCAATAGAATGAAGGGCTTCAGGCAAATCACCAGCATAAGAGAGATTCCAGCAGAAGTCTGCAGAACAGTAGAGCTTTAACAGGTATCCGATCCCAAACCACCAAAAAAATAAAATCTTTTAACATTACCTATGATACACAGGGAGCACAACCCAAAATTCAGTGACAAGAAGATGCAAATCTGTGCAGAGCTGGTTAATTAATTTGGAGACGGCTCAAAAGAGCTGGGAATGATGCACCCAAGTAGAGCAAAAATGGTGAAGGAGCTTTTAAAGCAATCTCTCTGGAAGAAGGAGGTGCCAGACTAGTCTGGCTGATCAAAGTACCTTCAGAAAAAGCACTACGATGACAGAAACATAAAGAGGATTTACATGTACAAAGGGTTTAATCATTTTCAAAAGCTAAACAAAGCACTACAAAAAAACCCACAACCAAACCACTACAGAAAAGAGACACCATAAAGCACTTCATGAGTGTCAGTAGCGTGGCCTCATGAAAGCGCCCCAGGGGGAAAGGGATCAACGGTGCTCAGGCTGTCACACCAAAACTGCCTGAGAATAAGTCATTATCTGTCACCCCACTCAGATATCCAGAACACCAGAGACACAGATATGGCTGCAGCACAGTGGCTGAGAGAACTGCTCCGAGAAGCTGTGGCTGCCCCATCCCTGGAGGGGTTCAAGGCCAGGCTGGATGGGGCTTGGAGCAACCTGGTCTGGTGGGAGGTGTCCCTGCCCAGGGCAGGGGGTTGGAACTGGATGGTCTTTAAGGTCCTTTCCAACCCAAACCATTCCATGATTCTGTGATTCTGCTCTAGGAGACACACAGCTCTGAGACGAGTCTCAGATGAACTCTCAGAAGGTTCTGAAAAAGGCACAGGCTTCTCCCACTTATTTGTAAAGAACATCCTGGGTGAAAGCACATAAAAACCTTGCTGAGAAAATTTTGAGTCCTTTGTGTACGTACTCCTCCAGAAGTAGCACGGAAACGATACCAGGTTTAAGATGCTGCTGTACACTACGGTAACCACATTTTTTGGCACTGAATAAAGGGAAGAAGGCCCAGGATTGTGCCCCTGTCTGCTGGCATTGTTTCTGAACAACTCCGAACAAGTTAATAGGATATATCAGAGTATTTCAACAAAAGGTGCCCAATTACCTCTCAGGATGTTCTCATGCCCTTTAACCAGCTGATTATATGGAGAGTCTCTTCCCTTTGCATGCAAAGGGATTGCTCTGATGGCATCATTTCCTTTTTTCAGGCATTCGAGCTTCTTTCTTTTTTTTTTTTTTTCTTTGTCCTTACAGCTACACAATAGAAAAACAAACAGCAGGAAAGGATGTAACTGCGGACCGAGGTGACACTGGGCTGACCTTAGGATACAGGCGGACTCGTCTTGTCACACTCACAAAGGACAAAACCGTGCAGCCCCATCGCAGGCGACTCCTCCACGGGCAACAACACTTCCATTGCAAAACATCAGCTTTTTGCCGCAAAGAAATAAAGAAAAAAAAGCCAAGAGTTTCCGAAGTTACCCCATCACAAGCATTTTGGATGAGCCATTTCAGTCAACTATCCATGCGATTAAACAGAGCCCCTTTTTTTTTTCCCCTTTCATTCACCAAGGCAAAGAGAATTCTTTGAGTTACAGCATCAATTTACTACTAGTACTACGTATGTGGTCAAGTACAGGAATAGCGAGAGAGATAAAGCACTTCAGATCTTGAAGATAAATTTAGAGAAAAATCTTGAAATGACAAAGATTTAATTTATCTAAGGGAAGAGAAACAATTTTTCTCCTGCCCTTACAGGGATAGACTAACTCTAGAAAATACTTTATTTCAAATGATACAGAAACTGCAGAAGAAAAAAGCTCTACAGCTGGTCATCGTGACCAACTCTCCTCTTGCAGAAGTAAAGAGCTTTCTAGAAAAATGACTTATCTTATTTCAGAGTACCACGGCCCTCAGCAGTGGATCTGATCTAAATGACTGTTCATTACAAGATACCCCCCTGCCAAAACAAACCACAAACCAAGAAAACATCAGACATGGGTGACCGTAAAAAGGAAGGAACTTATTGTATAAAAGCAGCAGCATTTTCAAATTTTGAAGTGATAACAGTTATCAGAAGCTTTCAGTAAATCCTACTTTTAACCTTTTGAATGAAAAAAGATATATGTGTGTGTATATATATATAAAAAAAGATATGTTTGAAACTCTAAAAGAAGATGTGCTGTAAACCCAAACCTGTTTTCAGTTGATGTGCTGGAAAATGCAGATTTGTGAAAGGCACCCAGCGTGAGAGCAGCAG
Source organism: Tringa tobata (assembly GCA_033628505.1). Taxonomy (NCBI): domain Eukaryota; kingdom Metazoa; phylum Chordata; class Aves; order Charadriiformes; family Scolopacidae; genus Tringa; species Tringa tobata. The sequence goes on along the minus strand of JAHREE010110506.1, from coordinate 4,078 downwards.
CCAACGGGAATCGGAGGGTTATATAATTTGGTGGTTAAGCAAAGATATTTTTAGTGCTTTGCTAATCCATCTAATGCATTTCTTTCCAAGAGAAGAAAAGGCATTACGCTGATAGCAATAACAGGGCCAAAGCATGGGGATACTGACAAGGAATTTAAGTTTTCTAGAAAACAAAAAAAGTACCTGAAATTATGAGTAACTGTGTCCATTCCTAAACAAGGCTCATCAGTGACTGGGAATGGGTGACACTTAGACATAAATAACTGAACAGAAAAGCTAAAACAAAGAAGGAAAGCTTTCACAGAAACGCTTCAAGAAGCAATCTCATAATGCAAAACAAGCTGATGACACCCCAAGATAATCAAGCAAATCGGTAGTTAAGTGTCTAGAGAATTTCTGAGTGGCGTATGAAGTTTGTGCTCCACGGGAATCCTGAAGCAACTTCTACTTTTCTGGATAAAACAGTTCTTTTCGGAGAACAGACAGTAAAGCATAAAGAGATACCAATACAATTTTATAACAGCTCTGAAATTCAAGACTTCCAATTTTTCTCTCCTTCTTACTACACTGTTGCTGCATTAATGTTAAATGCTTATTATATTAAGAAATACATTCTTGAGATCATATTTAAGATTTCACAGAAAAATAGGACTATGAAAACAAAGAAAAGGTGGGTTTACGAGGCTTACTATTGGGGATATTAACAGAATCTTGCTATTCATTTCCCCTCCTGTTCTACTTCACTTTCATCTCATATTTAAACTGAAACCATGGGAATAGGAGGGGCAAAGCACATCTAATACGTCTTTCTGAACAGTAAATATTCTTGAAAAGAAAAAGAACTTGCATTAAAACACACCTAACTGAAGCAAAATGCAGTGGACTTAACTGTTGAAAGGTCTTATTTAATCTACTTTAAAGTTTCCTTTATGAACAGATGGAAGTGTCCAAGCTGCACCCAGAATGCTTGTTTCCTCAGCTGACCCACACCCAAGCAACTTCAATTTCCATCGCCCTTGAAACATCTACTTGCAAAATGAGACAATTCAGTGTCAATAAGCAGAGGAAAAGATCAGAATATCTCGAAGATGTGAATCAGTTTTACCAAGGAAAAGATAATAAACAGTTTCAGAGTCGGAGGGATGACATCAAATGGTTCTAAGTGTGGCAGTGAGTGTATAAAAGCAGATAACCCACGAGCAAGTGTCACTATAATTCTGCAAAGTGAATTTCTATGCAGAACCAGAACTATTATCTTGGCTGGATTAAGCAGAGCTAGGTTACACATCCACTCCAATATGCATTTTCACACGCTGGCAAATTCATTCTCTTTTTCGGAGAAGAGTATCTTTTTAAGTATCAAGTAGGTACACTGAAAGCAGAACAGAATTCTTTGAATTGACCAAGAAAGCAAGGTTTCTGAAGACAGTTTAAGCCGACTTTTCTCAGACTGGCCTGTGGAGACTCAGTCAGGATGTTCTTTGAACTGCCAACCAAAAGTGCCTGCGTTATTACAAACAGCTGATTAAATATGTTGTGAAACAGCAAACGAGTGGAAGCCAACTCAGGGGTTTGGCCAGTCCGATGCCTGTAGGACCCCTACTCAAACACCAGGGCACAATGCCACATTGCTGAGGAGTCTTTTTTACACTGGTCCAAAATTTAATAATGTTCTGTATCGAAAGGATTCCAGTCTGCCTTTCTCATTGCTCATCATACTGTCCACTAAGGTCCACAGCTGAAGTCCATCGTGTGACGCAGGGACTATATCTGCTAGCAGATAACTCACAACTTCAGTATCATTAGACCTCAAGACCACTTTTCTAGCTTTTCAATCGTCGTAAGTGCAAGGAGCAGATGAATTCAAATCCAATGGCCGTTGCATCTCAAAGTAGGAACTTACAAGAGAACTGTTAAAAGCCATTTAGAGCACGTTCTGATCAACTAGAATGTGAAGAAAACACCAAATCAAATTTAACCCAAACTCCTTGGTGAACTTGGAGCCACAGTTTTGACTAATTGCTCTCTGCATTAACTGTCCACAGTCCCAGTAAAATGAAAAGCTAAATGTTATCCACTTTTCTAACCCTTCTGCTAACAAAGGTTCATCCCAGAAGCTCCATTAAGCAGTTTTTCCACCAGAAATGCATTGCACCTGTGCATAACACAGCCACAGACTTTGACCTGAAAATGCTCAGTGCCTTTTCTTTGTAACTAGCAGTGGTATAGCAATTGCATTGTTTATAAAGTTCAACTATGAACAAGTAATATGACTAGATTTTTTTGCAGGTGATCTGAATTTTGAGTATACAAAATATAGACACGTTTTTATTTGTCCCATTTCAGTCTTTTAACAAAACCTATTTCTGAACTAGGTATAAACTCTGCATTAGGAAAAACCCAGATATTGCACACCCAAACAAACATTGCTTGGGATTGTAAAGCATCCAGTATGACTTTTTTCCCCCCCCTAATAATTCATTATCAGTTGAGAATATAAACCAAACAGTATTCCTATTTGTACACTGAAGACCTCCCAACATGAATTAGTTTGGCACAAGGAATTTACCCACCGTGAGGAGAGAGAGGGAGCCTCTTCATCAGAAACTATCAACTAATTAACTTCTACAGATCTGTACAAATCAAACATTTTTGAGTATCAGAAAAGGTCACCAGCTTCTCTCTTCTGTTTATACATATGGAACTGATAAAGGCCATTCCTACCTTTGTTACTGATCTGTAATTCCCAGAAACATACTGTTCCCTGAAGCACAAAACAATCCCAGGAATAGTAAAACAGTTGCCAACATTACAGAATGTGCATAATTACTAGATTTTTAGTGAAACTGAGATTAAGCCCTTGGTCAAGGAAAAAGACTCCTAAATGTAAACGCAAAGCATTCTGACACCCGGCACCTTTCGACTCACACTCTAGACTTTTGGTTCCCTTATTATTCCTGAAAGAAATGCTGTATCTTACTGCTTGGCAATACGTTCTTTATCTTCAAGATGATCCCAAGATGCTTATACAATTGACATCATAAATTTCTGGAAGTGCCAGAGCTCCAAAAATTGAACTTGGGCTGAATACACACACACAGAGCCACTTCCTATGGAGTCACTTCAGCTCAGTTATAACTGAGATTTCTTGGAGTTCTTTTTTTTCCCAGTGGAAACCAAGTTCCTAACCATCAGCAGGTATTAAACCCTCGCTCCAAGTAAGAGCAAACCAGGGCTTTGACGCACGTCCACATCTGCCAGAAGACACCACCTCAACAGGGAAAATCTTGGAGTCTTGCTTGATTCCACGTTTGGATTTTAAGTCCTTATACGTCGCTCTAAGACTGATATAATCCAACACATTTATTTATGAAGTGGTCTAAAAATTCAGAGAAGGAAAGAGCTTTGAAATGACTCACCCCAAAACCAGACAGCAAATTAAAAGCAGCAGCAAAATGACCTCTCCCTCCTCTTCTCTGTGCCAGTAAAGTGAGGCAAGCACAAACTGGAGATGCTGCATTAGAGTAGTAACATAATTAAACTTAACAGCAGCCTACCAGATTCAGAGCGGCCAGGGAAAAGAGAAATACATGCCTTTCTTCTTAAACTCCTACAACAAAAAAAGCTGAGAACTTGCATTTAACTGATTTCATATTAGCCAGACGTTAATCAGGAAACTTCTGGCTTTCAAGTACAAACAAACCAGTAATACCATCTTGTCCCATCAATCCCTGCTTTCAATGTAGCAGGACCAAAGCATGGCACTCCTCACCAGAAACTCTTTGGGAATTAAGTGAAGGAAATGAAAATTTAAAAAAGAGAAGAAACGCTTAAGCGAATAAAAAAACAGTTCAGAAACAGAATATAATGGGATAGATCACTGATTGCTTTTCATCCCTGGATACCAATGGGGCTCAGGGCTGAGAACCCAGGACATTCTTAAACCTTGGGAAAAAAGGTGTGAAAAGTGTCAGAACTTGTGAACATCAGTGTTCCAGAAGAGGTATCTAAGGGACAACTGATGATGCTGGGAGGGCTGGAGCCCCTCTGCTGTGAGGACAGGCTGAGAGAGTTGGGG
>JAHREE010110505.1:0-14636 GCA_033628505.1 Tringa tobata | reverse complement strand
TGATGGTGGAGGGTTTCCCTGTAACCCTCTCTGCAGAATTCAGTGTGCCAGGGAAAAGAACCTGTGTCAAGAGGCAGGAGGAATCTGCTGAGATGCTGATCTGGAGCAGAGACTTGCAGTGGTTAGGGGTGACGATAGGGCAGAGGGATTTAATTATATTTTCAAAAATTCTCGTCCTCTTTTTAATTGGGATGGGATAAACCAGCATTGCTGCTCTCTGAGCTCTTCATGTTCTTTTCCCCATACTTAGGATTTAGGGAATCCTCTTCCGCCGCTCCCCTTCTCTCCCCTCACCTCCTCTTCTTCTCATGTCCTGCTCAATGTATTTATTTTATGCAGGGAAAATCAGAACTGTGATTTTTTTTTTTGAAGCTGAAGAATGGGCAGAATGGCATACTTACCTGTTTCTTCCATGTTTACATCCTGTAATGCAAAAATAATATAATAATATTCTGCATTGCAATAAGGCTGTTTAGCATCTCCCAACTTTGTTGTCGATGTTTAACAAAGTAAAGTAATCTATGTTCACACAGATACTGTCTTAACCTCTCAGTGTACTGAGTAATTGTGCCTGTTTGAAGCTTTGCTTGGATAAGTGCCTGTGAAGGAATAAATGCCAGCCTAATTTATCAAATTTGCCATGTTTGACAAAGATCAGAGCCCAGCCAAAACCCTGCATCCAGCTAGCTTCAAGCTTAGAGTCCTGTAGCTCAGGCAGCTAGCTCTGTATTTCCTCAGCATCCACATTCCCTTACAGAATTATTCTGTATTTAAATATTAAGGTGGAAAATAAAATTAGCGAGTTGGGTTTTGGCTAAACCCTGGGATTATGTTTTAACATTATTCCCTGTAGTTGTTCAATGTTATTTGTATACCAGCTTCTTGATGGTGAGTGTAAAGGAACTGGAATTCCAGATTTATGGAAATATGATATTCAGGAAACGTTGTTACTGATTAATACACACTGCTGCCCCATGTAATGACATACAGTTATGGATGTATAAAATCCAAGGTAGCCTTTCTCTTTCCCTGGATCTCGCTCCTTTTCTTTCCTCTTTTACCTGATCTTGAGGTTGAGCTCTCGGGCCCTGCAAACACACCTGCCCTGGACCCACTCTCTCCATCAGGTGAAGGTACTCAGTACGTACTGGTCAGGACCCTGGGATAACGAAGCAATTTGTCAGGTTTGAACCAGAGGCTTACAGAGAGATTACTAAAATGTGAAGGTAGTGGGCAGGTCTGTGCACACAGGAGTAGTCGTTTACGCATTTTGACCCCCACAGAACTTCTAGGGAGTAACAGAGGCTAAAAAACAGAGAGGGTGAGATGTTGCGTTAACAAGTGGTGCCATGAAGCTGCTGCAGTGCTTTTGCCTATAAGAGAAGGAAAAAAAAAAAAGTTCAGGAGAACCAAACTGAAGCTTTTTACCCAGCCATATTCTTCCACTACTTTGCCCTAAGGGAATAAATGATTGGAGGACTTCAGAGTCGTTTACAGTGGTGTGGAAGATTATGCTCAATGCTTAGCTTTATTTTCACCCACAAACAAGGTCCAGGAGGACATCATGGCTACAGCTGTGAGAGGATTTATACTGTGAGTGTCAATTTTTGCAGTGTTTGGTGAATGGGTTGTACGTCCATACACCGGTGTATTTTTGTTTCATCTGTATCAAGTAGTGCAGTGTATGTCCTTGCCCCATCCCTCTGATTTCTGAGGAACATCTCTGAATGTCCCTCCCAACCCATGGACTAACCTGAGCTGTAGGAATTAATAGACATGTCCCACCAGCTCAATGGTACTCTTCTTAAACCTTACCAAGTTTGCACAGACATGCTTTAGAGCTATTAGTTTCCAATGACATTTGTGTTCCTGGGGGGGAACTTAAATTCACTGAAGGGTTTTCCGTACACACTGTAGAATATTAAGCAATAGAGTTATCTTTGATATCAATTTAATTAATTCTGCTGCAAGGCACTAATGTATTCAGAAGGCTACCACTAATATTACGTGTGCGCTGTATTGCTTATAGCTGGTCTAATTTAGTGTGCTGCACTTGTATTGATTTTTGCTTTAGTAAAATACAGTCAGACAATAATGCATGGATTTGGAAAAGCTTTATAGTTCATAAACATTGGCACATTCATATTTGACTTTGTCAGCAAAGGAAAATGAGATCAAACAAGGTGCAATGATGCATTGGGTGCTTTGGGAGCCTCTAGTTCAGAACTTGACATTGATAAACTGTTATAATTAATTCTTTCCATTTAATGAAATGGTATACACTATCAGCAAAAGTGAGCTTTGATGTCAACATATTATATAGACCATCTTCCTAGATTAATTAGAACATGCCTTGATGGAGTCTTTCCTTATATATAAGCAAAAGGGAAATATAGTGAATTTTGCTTATGTGCCTAACCAACAGCTCGCACTGAGGCAGTTCATGCACGCTTACCCAGAGTCAGAGAATGTTTTTCAGTGATAAAGCAGAAGAAATTGGGAAAGTGAGCCTCTTGGCTCTATTCCTGGATTTGTCATTGAGTCTGGCAAGTCATTAAACACAGTTTGACTCCAGCTTACCTATCTGTTTAATGGAGATAGTAATATTTTCCAGTTATGGGGAGAGATTTTTAAGGCTTAATTAATTAATATTGTGGAGCTCTTTGCCACACTCAAATGCAAGTCAAAATATTGCTTGGCATAGGTTAAAGTGTATGAAAACAAAGTGTAATCTGATAGTGCCTTAATTTTATGCATTTTTACTGAAAATTAAAATAACTTGATTGCACTGATGCTAACATTCAAATACTTCAGGGTTATTAGAGAGCTCGTACTAAAAATGAGTGCCATAATAGTTTACAGACTTGCATGTAAAACACTAAGAATAGCTGGTTACTGATGCTGTTCTCATTTGATGATTTTATTTTGCTTTATAAGTGCAGAGAAAGCGCCAGAAAAATAAAAAAAAAATTGCAGGATGTTTTGACATTAACAGACACCAATAAGTGGTACTCAGTGGAGCTGCAGAATAAAGTGATTAAGTAGGTCAGCTTACTTAAAGAATAAAGAATAAAAATAAGGCTAACACAGGGGTGTAAATGGGTAGAAAGCACGAAATCCATAAAAGACAGGAATATTTGCACAGCTGTGTCCAGGTAATGCACTGGTAACCACAAAAGAGAAGTACTGGTAATGAAAAACAGAGAGTCTGGCAAAAGAGGGTGTTTAAGGTATGTGTACTGGATTCCTATAGCACTGTATACGGGGAGGAGGGACAAAAGCAAATATTTCACGAGCTGATGATGATCGGTCTCAAGACCTCAAATTGCTGTGTTTCTGCCCTATGCCTGGTGCCACACCAGGCTATTGCAGTGCCTGTGTCTCATTTGGAACCCGGAGGGCTTGAATGCTGCCAGTCAGGGGTTTGCCTACTCCTCAGGCTATCGGCCAGACTCTTGCTTGATCACATTTTTTGGACGAGGACCTGTAACATTAAGCATCAAATTAAATGTGTATTCTGCATGGATAATGATCTCAGCAGTACGTTTTCTATTCACTTCCATTCCTATTCAATCTGCTTTCTTGAAAAATATTTGACAACATTATTAATTCTGTTTCAGTGTAAAAGAACACAACTATCTTTGGTTTCTTCGATCTTGACTCTGCTTGTGAGACTCTTGGAAGAAAAAGGGCATTTTCAAGCTCAGTTGAGCCTTTGTGGCTAGAGAGTCAGGCACTTTTTTTCCTATCATTGCAACAATGAACTGGTTGCCAGCACAGTAATGAGCTTCTCCTTTCTGATTCCTTTTGTGCTGACAAGTTGAATCAATATTGCACCTTAAAATGATGAAATACCTTCATTCAGGTTGGATGGATCAGTGCCGTGAGGAATATAGCCAGAAAACTTGCAGAGATGTTTCTGAGTCTTAGAATGCACTGAAAATTATGCTGGAAAACTGCGTTTTCTGTCTTTTAATCTGGGTATTGTCTGTCTTTTTAGTTTCATCCTCTTTTCCACAGGAATTTCAGTTGACCTTAATATGTTTTTTTTTTCTGGCACAGTCAGATTTTCGCAATAAAGTGTGTTGCCATATATAACAGGATCCCATTTCTCATCTCTGTCAAATGTAATTACTTTATGGCAATGCATTCAAATCCACCTTGATATTAGAACATCACTTGTTTCGCTCAGTGATGGGACAGAAACGGAAGAGGATTTTTTAATTTCCTTTCACAAGGGCTTTCATGGTCAAACACTTGCAACAAGCCTTACCTAGATTTGTGTCTCACCAGTCTGAACCCCAGGATGTATCAGTACCCTTATGTGTGGTACTGAAATCTTAATTTCAAGCTGTCCAAGGTCAACAAGCTCCCTGCGTTAGAAGCAGACTTGAATGAAAGTCTGGGAGCAAATATCTAATGAGACTTGAAGAAGGGGCATGTTGGGTTGCCCGAAAAGGGATGGGTTGAAAATGGGTGTGAACCCCATTGGCACATACGTACTCTTGGCACATATGTGAATTATTTTCAGACTGACCCCATGAATTCCATGGACAGAATTCTTAAGCCTTTTGTGCTAAATAAATGCTATTCTACACTATGCCATTGACATGAGCAGATGTTTGTTACAGCGATGTGATACTCTAACGGTGTAAGCCATCCTCGGAAAGCAGTCATGGCACTTCCCCCCTTTCAAATGGGGAATTTCACATTTTCACTTCTGTTATGGTTTAATTAAAACCCATAACAGTCTATTGTTGTTTAGACAATTTTTCTATTACCTGATGACCCCTCCTTACCCGGGAAGGGGAATCGGGAAACAGAAGGAAACACAAGGGTTGAAATATAAATAGATTTAATAGACTAAGACTAAACAATTAACAATAATACTAAAGAACCAGTATTAATCCCGATACTGGTATAAGATACAGGAATTATACTCAGCCAATTCTCTCAGCAGGAAGATGTGCACTCCCAGCAGGGACAGCAAATGGCGGACACTGCCAGCGCAATGGCTTCAGGAGGAAGGGAAGGCCTCAAGAGGAAGGGAAGGCCTCAGGGCTCCGGCACCAGGGCAAGGAGTTGTCTGGACCCGCCGCCAAAAAGGGAGAGAGAGCTACACAGCAAACTTTTCTAATTTATATTGAATGTGACGTCCATGATATGAAATAATCCTGTTGGCCGGCCTGGGTCAAATGCCCAGGCCTTGCTCCTCCTTGTCCTTGCACCTGGCCAGGCTCGAAAACACCAAGACCTTGAATCCCACAGAGCCTGGCTGGCTATAAAGTAAATATTTTCACAAATTCAGACACTAGAGTCTTCTAGAAGTACAATTTTCACCAGTATTAGAAGAAAAGTTAGTCCTGTGTCTCTCAACCCAGGACAGCTTCCTTAGCTGAAGATGTAAGGTGTACCAGATCTCATGAAGATCACCCTTTATTGGTCGCGTCTGGTTACGCTCAGGTTCTGAGTATTATTGTACCAAGGTGCCTTTGTTTTCAGTGGTTTTTTTAGCCCCGTGCATGTATTTGGGTCATGTCAGCTAGCAGTCTGCTTCAGAGGGACTGTTCCCCATGCCCGGCCTGCATAAAGCTCCGCATTTCATTATTGCAGCCGAAGCTGTTCCGCTTGTACACACGTTACCTCTGTCAAAGTCCCCCATAGTGTTATTTTGATGTTTCCTGCGCCATCGATCTACCTCCCGCTTCGTGCGGGTTTCCTAAGCTGACAGAAAATGTCAGAGCTGCCTTGTCCAAAAAAGCGTCGGACCTCTCCAGCCATTTCGTAGCCGCCTCTGGTTTTAACAAGGCGCTCGGCGTGTACTCCAACGGCTCTGGAGATGCTTGTTTGATGTGTAATGTGCAGCCTCCCAGGGGCTCCAGAGCTTTACCCCGAGCTGATGCCAAGGTTCTGCTCTGTGCTATGGAAACGTCGAGGTAATTTCATGCTTTGTAAAGCTCTATGAATATTTTTAATTATGACAAAAAAATGCCATGGAAATGAAGATTGTTCTGGGTTTTATTGTTGCGTGTAGTTTTGTATGACTGTAATTTCATAGCAATTTAGTTTGCTTGGCACTTTGAGATTTGTGGGTTGTCTGGAAGCGTAAGAAAGTGAACCCCATGTTTGTCATGGATTTGATAACCTTGGCTAAGTTAATGCAGGGACTCTTCTGCAGAGTGCTAGCAGTGCTGGATTTTTTTAATTTTTTGGTTTTTTTTTTTATTTTTCCCCACCAGCCCCATTGGAGACTGACAGTTTCTGAGCTGTCTAGAACTCCACATATGAATAAAAACCCCTAGTTTACTAGCTGGATACCTGCACTTGATTTGAGCAATACACATCCTCATACATATTATCCAACCTTGAGCATTGGGTGGGTGTAGCTTTTGGTGTGCTACCGTTGAGACTGGGTAAGGACACCAGCAGGAGTATTCTTGGCGGAGGGAGGACTTGGTTTCTACCTCAGCTGTCCCCATCTAACCCAGGTCAATGTCACTGCAATGATCTCTCATCGTCTGCCCTCCTCCAGCATCAGTCAAATAGGTTGATTGAAAATACATATTGGTTTTGGTGAATATGGTGGTATGGTGAAGATGTGGACTCTTCCTCTTGGTGTTGCTCAACAGTCAGTGGTGTATGAGAAGCTGCCTCCCATCCCCCTGGTGGGGTTGGGTGGAGAGTGAACATCCACACAGGCAGGCACTGCTGGCCCAACGGGCAAGAAGTTTGCAGATGTGCTCAGGGAACTCATGCTCATCCCATCTGAGACTTCAGCTGCTCTGCTGGAGAAAGAGGCGTTGGTGCTGATTTCAGCTGAAGGCAGCAAGTACGGGCTCTGCTTCTCCTAATTCATTTAGACAGTGTGACTACCTGCCTGACCTGCTCAGGTCTGCTTGCTTTCTTCTGTTTTAAGGGGTTGTTGAAGATGTCAGGGTAGGGACGGCAAAACACGGTCTTGGAAAGAGCTGAGTATGAAAATATGCTGTTTGAACTGTGAAGGAGTACGCCTAGAGGTGAAAGTCACGTTAGGAAAAACAGTTTGCTGACTCATCGTATCAATCTCTATTAAATCACTTTCCAAAAAAATAAGTGAAGCATCCTATGTCTGCTGAAGTCAATAATGCAAATCCCATTAGTCTGAGAGTGTGTTAAGTTCATAATTGATGTATTTGACATATTAATGTGCTAATTTATGTAAACTGGATAGACTGCATGTGCTTCTTGAGAGATGATCAAGAAGAAGGAAAGCAGAATACTTTTAATTGAGACTTTACAAGTAGGTGTATAGTGGGTCTGAAAAATGGAAGGGAAATTCTGTAGAGATGTTCTAACACTTATATATTTTGTTTCCCGTATTATTATTATTGGATATTTTTCCCAACTACTCTGAAAAGAGCCCATGTGTAGTGCAGGGAAAACAGAAAAGCAGAAAAATCCTGCATCCTTTGTGCTTAACACTTTCTGACCCCACAGATCTTGAAAAGCTAAAGCCTGAATTTCAAAAGAAGGCGTCATTGCCTTACCTGATAAATCTACACATTTCCTTCCTATTTTCATATAATAAATAAAATTATCCAAAATCCTGCTAACCTGCTTTTCTCGGTAATTTCTGCAGCTGAAATTAGAACACCTGACGGTGCCAATAATATATTTGCAGAATCTTGTCTTTTCTCTCTTTCTGTGAATGAAATTCACCCCCTAGGAAGTAAATTGTTTGTGAATGAAATGGGGTTTTTATGAATATATTTATGATTTCAAGCAATTTGACCCATTCTTATATAGCTGCAGGCCCATTTTCCACACTGGCTGGCTTTTTGAAATTGTTTACTCTGAGTACCCGGTAATTGGCATGATTAATCAAACGGTGTGACCGATTGCTTTAGTCGCGTGTTGTTGCCTGATTGATCGGCTGGGGTTTTCATGAATTGGAGGAAAGAGGCCGAGTCCTTTCTCCAGGCAAAGCCTATCGCTGCAAAGGGGTGAGGAAGAGCGCGGTGGGAAGGTGGCCAGGGACTGGAAGGAGCATCCCAGCAGACTGGGTTGGGACTGCTTACCCCCACCCTCAGGTTCTCTGGGCAGAAGGGTGACAGCACGGATGCTGCTGCTGGGATACAGGCAGGGAGCTGGCAGTGTGCCCAGGTGGCCAAGAAAGCCAATGGCATTCTGGCTTGGATTAGAAATAGCATGACCAGCAGAAGCAAGGAGGTGATTGTGCCCCTGGTGAGGCCACACCTGGAGTATTGTGTCCAGTTTTGGGCACCTCAATACAAGAGAGATCTGGAGGTGCTGGAGCGGGTGCAGAGGAGGGCAACGAAACTGGTGAAGGGGCTGGAAAACAAATCATATGAAGAGAGGCTGAAGGAGCTGGGACTGTGTAGTATGAGGAAGAGGAGGCTGAGGGGAGACCTCATCACTCTCTACAACTCCTTGAAAGGACACTGTAGAGAGGTTGGTGCTGGTCTCTTCTCCCAGGTAATTAATGACAGAATGAGAGGGAATGGCTTCAAGCTCCAACAGGGTAGGTTTAGACTGAACATGAGGAAAGAATTCTTCACGGAAAGAGTGGTCGGGCATTGGAATAGGCTGCCCAGGGAGGGGGTTGAGTCACCATCCCTGGATGTGTTTAAGAGACAATTAGATGTGGTATTGAGGGCTATGGTGTAGGGGAGGACTTTGTAGAGTAGGGTAGATGGTTGGACTCAATGATCCCAAGGGTCTCTTCCAACCTAGAGGATTCTGTGATTCTATGAAAATAACAGGGTGTTGCAGCCCAGTGCATGAAATGGTTCATTTGTCTTAATTTGCATTTTGCACCGCTGACGGTCCATGGGTAACTTCTGCTGAGGAGAGATAACAAATCTGACTGCAGACCTCACAAGGCTTGCTTTTTCTTTGGTTTTGAGGTGGAACTTTGAGGTGCTTCTGTTCACGGCCTTCTGACACTGCAAAGCATATGAGCTGTGTACTTCCCTCACCTGAAGAGCTGGGGGAAAGCTGTTCTTCTTCCTTTGAAAAATGCCTTCAATGCCTGTGGTTGGGAAGCAGCCTGCAGAAGCTAATATTATTATCTTTGCATGGGAAAGAAATATCACTAATGTAGAAAGGCTGCTTATTGAAGCCGTTTGGGAGATGGGAGTGAAAAGACACTGATTTCAGGCATGCACATTTGTATTGGGATATAGTAACCCCATGCCACAAAGAGGGAGAAAAAAATTTAGATGCCAGGGAAGAAAAGAAGGATGTTATCTGTGCAAAATTGGAGCTGCTGTTGTAAATTTCTGGGAGAGAAGTGCTTCCTGTAAGTATGACTCAGATTTCTGTGAATCAATAGAGCCTCTGAGGGTCAGAGGAAGTCAATATATTTTAGAGGTGAAAGGTACTAAAGTTGGTGGCTGACTGGGGCGAATCGGAACCCAATCTTTCTTCTGGATGTTTTTCCTTTCAGTTTTTTGGAGGATAGAGAGCCTGGATGGTTCTACAACGTAAAGCAAATTTGAATTACTGAAGATTACGTCCAGAAAGACGGGTACCTCTTAAGCAGAAAAGATCACTTGATTATTTTATTTTTTTAATTTTTTTTTTTCCCTGTCATCTTATGTAGCTGGGGAAGGTGCTAAAGACAGTAAGAAATTCCCAACCTCCCTCTTTCTCTGGTGTGAGCGTGCCTTTTTCTTGCTCAGATCATAAACAAAAATGGCGAAACCAGCTACATCTGGAAGGAAACATACAGGCTACAACGCAAAATAAGCACAGCCAGAAACTGTATCTGTGGAGACTTGATGGAGAACTATGTGAATAAAAGAGATGGTTCCTGATAACAGATAGGGCTGATCAAATAGTTAATAGATCATAAGAAAGGTAAACATATATGAATATTTTTCTTGATGTAAAACTCCATTCACAGATGTTGCTGTGTTTCTCGGGTGTCGTGTAACATTCAAATACCCCAGGGTGATAAAGTTGCATACACTGTTTAAATGTTAAATAATCTTATTGGCCTTTATGTATACATTTACTACTTGCATTCTGGGGGGAAAAAAACAAAAACCAAAAAACACAAGAAACCAAACAAAATCCAAAACGAACCCAGTTCCACTCCATACATTATTTCATTGAACACTGCACAGTGTTAAAAGAAACAAATATCAGACAAAATCTTTCATAGACTTATTAATGACGAAGAGATCCAATGCCAAAGACAGATTTCTGACTTTTTATTTTTTTTCTTTAAAGGGAAATGACCTTTTGTGGTATAGTTCACCGCTTCTCTTGCATTGAAAGACTAATAAGCCTCTGGAAGCTGGTCAGGTTGTACATCTGAAGTGTGTCAATCATTCCTGTTATGAAATGACAGATCTTAAAAAAAAAAAAACTGTCAACTTGTTTGCTAGGGAGACTGTGGGACATACTTTTAAAAGTCACAGGGCCTGGACTTATCAAAAAGAAAGCTAAGATAAATTTGCACTTGAATGCATAAGTGGTAACCTGTGCACATTATTCTAACCACCCTTTGCACTTGTTTTTGTTATTGTTTCATCCATTCCTGTTATTGAAATTAAAGGACTTTAGGTAAGAATATATTTAAGAAGGATCCACACTTCTTTCATAAAAAAACATTTGTCACTGAAAAATAGCTTTTCTTTAAAAAAAACGCATGGATTGGGACTACTTCTACTTGGAGGGTTGGTTGTTTGGGTTGGGTTTTTTTATAAACCTCATTTCATGCCATATTTATCCAGACTTGCTGAGGCCTGTAAAGCTTCATATAAATCTGGGTTTGTACTGCAGCTAAGAATAAATGGTAATTTACAGCTTTTCCCCTCTGGGCCAGCCAGACTTGGTAGATTTGAGTGAGTGTTGCTTTGGGGTTTTCAGGGGCAATGGCAGAATTTACTGTAAACCTCAGATTAAGTACATGTAAGATATAAGCAGGAACACTTATAAATGCTTGAAGCCACAAAAAAATCTTTTTTTTTTTTTATTTTCCCCTAATAATGTATGGTATTATGTGGTAATAAATGCTGTTTCAGTTAGGATGTTACTTCATTAAATCACTGATTACAAGCAAGCATGATTGCTTTAATTCATAAGGTCATTAAATTAAAGCTAGAGCTCTAGAGTTGTCACTAACACAACCTTCAAGAAGTTGGTGAGCTACTTGAGAAGCTCTTGACAAGGGGGGCTTGATGTGGAATCCTGCTTGTAGGTAGTTCTCCGAAAATGCAAGAGGATTTTCTTTTAATGATTTTTGTCTTCTAGGGATATGTGTCCTATAATACCTTGAAATATCTTTATCGTGTTCCCGCATACTGCACATCACAAAATAACTCATCCCTAGATTTTTACAGTAAATCTAGTGAGCACAGACAGGACTCTGGGAATTTCATCTGTATCATAATACCCTGTTAGGCACCTTGCTGTCAGGTCCTTCTGCTCCAGATTCTCTGCTTCACCGTAATTCTGCCAGGTGGATTTAGGGAGAACCAAAGTCCCTTAAGTCCGCCCTGAAACCATAGCAGCTCAGCCTAAGAAAAATTAGGATGCCTTCTAAGTATATGCTTAGAACAGATTCCTAGGGGAAAAAATGAGAAATGCTCATAATGCAGCATGCTCTGGCCATATAGCCGTGCCGTGATGCCAGATATGACCTCTCATAAATTCTGGGACGAGATGGTGTGGATTCACAAGCCTCAGTCTTATGTGAGTCGAGGGAACTTGATGGTGGGGTGAAGAATTTGGGTTCCTGCTTTGTACTGAACAAGCTACAGAAATGCAAAGGTCAGGGCTTATGCTTACTCCTTGCTGTAGGACCACCTTAGTAACTGGGAACTCATTTTAGCTTGTCCTGTGCTTGTCCTCTGTTCTTCAGATTTCTGAAACGCAAAAAGAAGGGAGGGGAGGGAGGAGTTATAGGTCAGATAACCAAAACCACTGTATCTAATTCAGAAAAAAGCCTTGTTTGACTCCAGAATGGGTTCCCCATTGGAGCGCTTCTTTCCCCGATCTTTTATTTTTTAGTTTTTTCTCAAATGTTTGCATGTTTTTCATCCAAACAAACCAAATTCCAGATCAATCAGTGAGGTATGCTGCTGAATACTTCCTTACCTCCTGGACTGATGTAGTGGGTTATGGAGTCCTTTGGAAGCCTTTTGACTGTGAGAGTACCTTTGGCTGTTGAATAAGGGCTTGAAGGACTTCTGGAGCTTCTGGACTACACTTGTATCAGTATCTTTCACTAACTGACCACTTGCAAATACTTAAAAATCGCGCTGTTTGTTTTTCCATGAGTAAATGGAAGATGATTCATTGTCTCTTTAGTTGTAAAGCTTTGCTGGTTAATTTATTAATAGACTTGCTATTTTTATCATTTAGGTGCTAGAAACAAAGTTGCCCGTGTTCTCGTAGTTCCTTTTTTCCTCCCCTCCAGTCTGTGTTTCCTCTTGACGCCTCCCATTCAGAGAAGAAGAAATCTCTTTTGCTCCCCCTTCACATCCTACCTTCTTGCATTCTTAAGAAATGCTTTCTATGACTTTCCAGGTTTCAGCCATTGAAAAAATTTGGAGCCAATCTCTTCAGTGTGCTAACCTTTGCTTGTTAGCTTTGCTCACGTCGTACCTTCTTTGGCTATTCAGGTGTAGGCTTTCCTTGGCAGGAACTGTTCTGCTGCCTGTGTCTAATACAGTCTTGAATGGTTGCTGGAAAACAACCCTTTTATTTTTATTAAAAAAAAAAAAAAAAGACTGAATTCTAATTTTCTGAAGGATTGGACAGGTTAGAATCTTCCAAAGCACTGGCACTTCTTGGAAAAGTTGAGTACCACTAGACTCTCATAATTTAAAAAGGATGCAATTCTTTCATTCTCTCGGCTACGTTTTTCTTTGCTGCAACAGCCAGACCAGAATGTTTTAATATCTTACTCCTTTATTGAAGGCTTCACTCTAGGAACACTTCTTGTTTCTGTCAGTCATTGTTCGCTTTAACTCTTAGATTCAGATAATGTTTTTCTGAGGCTGAAATGCTACTAGAATTTTATTATTACTTTTTTTTTGCTCTTTAAGTATCTTTAGTCTTTAATCTTGTCTATGCCATCATAATTTTAACATCAAATTTTGTAAATGAGTGGAATATTGCAGAAGAAAGACTGCATAAAGTACAATCTTAATGTCAAAAATCATTGACTATTACAATTTAATTTAGTAAACAAGTTCCTAGCCTAAAATTCAATCCACATCTTTCAAACCAATGACAACCTTAATTTCCTAAAGAAAATAACTGTTCTGGCCTTCAGATAGCCTCTTTCTTCATCCTAAACCTGTGCACTGCAGGAAATTTATGTACCATTAACCCCTTGCATACCAATTTCAGACAACGCTCCAAACACCAATAGTGATGGATACCCAGGAGAGGTCTGTGTCCTTCGCTGGTAGCATTGAGTAGGTCTTTTCTGCCCCCAGCTTCTTATAAATGAAGACATGAAGAGCATTTGCCTTCTGGAGCTCTATATTTGGGCTTTGAGCCAGTATCTACACAGGACCTGAATTTCTCCTTCATTTTCTGGATTAATCCCCATCAAGTGTGGCAAATCACTGCTCAAGGGCCCATTTCAGTACAAAATAAGCATATCCCTCTCTGGCTTAGGCCACTTGGAAATCAAGGTCTTGTTGACTGAAGGCCCAAATTATATGAAAATCAAAAATACACCACATATAAGCCAGGCAGGGCTCTGAAATGCAGATTTATTACGGTCTAATACAGTAACGCTGTTCAAAAATAACTTTGTAATTGATCAGTTTAAAGGGCATTCCCACAAGAAAATAATAGAGTTCGTCTTGCCAAAATGAATTAGAAAATTTGAAAACAAACCCCGGGTCTTCTCTGAGCTGCTATTTTAATGATTTTAAGGAAAAGCGAGGTGGTGGCCCATTACTATAAGCAATGGAACCACACCTAGATCCAACGTTGCTCTGAAGTTTAGTGCCCCAGACACAGCTTTATTACGCTTACAGCCCTATTTTTCTCAGATCAATGTTGGTTGTAGCTTTAGTAGCTGCACCGAGGATGCACCCTAATTTGTATTTGTGTGAGTGAGAGTGTGGTCAGCAACAAACCAGATTCTGATGTAGTCTTGTTTTGGAAAGACTATTTTTATAATAGGGGACGTATAAGTGGTTTGGGGTTTTGTTTGTGTCTCCCTCCCACCCTCCTTTTTCCCCTGGGAACATCATCTTAAGCAAGGCTCTGGAAAAGAT
Source organism: Tringa tobata (assembly GCA_033628505.1). Lineage (NCBI taxonomy): Eukaryota > Metazoa > Chordata > Aves > Charadriiformes > Scolopacidae > Tringa > Tringa tobata. Next base: position 384 of record JAHREE010110505.1, on the reverse strand, counting down.
GAAGAGCTTTCCTATCCTCAAGTTGGGAGATGATAATCTTGCAGGATTGCAGGGGGGGAGGCGGGGGGGGGGGGGGGAAAAGACACGATGGGATGGGTTATGACCTCGGGTTGTCTCCGGGTACCCCTCTAATCACTGGGACTCATTATCTTCGTGGGACAGGATGAGTTCTTCTCCACCCTTGAGCCTCTGGAGTGTTGTCCACATGCTCTTTGCTGCCTCCTGAGAGCAGCAGGAAGGATGTCCGCCTTGTTTCCCAACCGCTTCGGCTGCTGCTGGTACCCGGGTAACCGGCTGTAGCATCCACCAGAGATGCGGGTGAGGAGCAGCCCCCTCCCGCAGCATCCAAAGCGACCGTGCGGGGGGCAAGGTCTCGCCCCGTCC
>JAHREE010110504.1:0-11772 GCA_033628505.1 Tringa tobata | reverse complement strand
TCCAAAAACTCTACAAGACTTCTACTAATGAATGAGTAACTGGAGAACGTAGGAGACAAAGTCTTGCCAGTTACAGAACATTATTCCAAACATATCATGTAAATTACATGAGACTTAGTATTTCAGAAGAGCGAAAAAAAGTTAATGAAATTATTTAATAATTACATGTAAACTCTTTATAAAACACATGACAAACTATTACTTAAGACTCTTACAACACAATTATTATCTGTACTGGTTGATCACTGGACCCCCAGAGAGTCAATACTGAGCTAGAAATAGGAGAGGCTTTGCTTTGGAATTCTTATCCTTCTTCCTTCAGGACATCAGAGAAATTTTAAGCATAGTCAGTTGCAAAGGGTAACTCCCATTACCCACCATTTCCACCATTCCATAACACTATTATAATGATAATTGAGGAAGGCAAAAAGCCCCAGGGAGCTTCTGATCTGTTCTTGCTAAGAAAAAGTTAAAATGACTGGATACCCTCCAGTAGCATATAAGGGCAAACAAAAATACCTGTACATGGCAAATAAGGAAAATAAATAATCTTTGTATTCTAATTTCAGCTTTAGTGTCTAACAAAAGAATAAATGAGAAAATGAGAAGTTGGAAAAAAAAAACCCAACATTCAATCCTTAAGATAAACCCTGTCACACAGATTTTTCTGCTTTCTGAAAATCAGCATTTCCGAACAGAAAAATATTATATATAACTTGATTTATTGCCATCTAATTCCCAAAGGCCAAGAGAAAAATATGGAAGATTGATTTTCAAACCTCAGAGTTGCCAAGGATAAGTGTTATAAAACACAGTAAGAGCTGAAAGGCCACGGGAAAAATAAACATGCCATAATCTACAAAAGCTTCCCCAGCACATCTGCACAAATTCTCTAATCTGCACAAACAAATGCACTACAACTAAAAATAAACCATCACATAAAGGAAAATTAATTTCACCGAGAAATTGGTTAGTTTACCAGGCCATTAACTCACATGCTTGTAGAAGGGTGATGAACAAAGCAAGACTTTTAATCACCATTTTGTGACATACGCAGAATGTCACTGACGTAAGATGAGAGTCTGAAATAATGACTACGTCCATTTCAGTTGTTCTTCTATCGGTCTGCGGTGGCACGGGAAGCAATACTCAACAAAAATGACAGCAACCAACAAAAGTTTACTAAAATTCACCTTAAAAAGATGGTATCTGCCATCGAGAATCTCTGCACTTGGTCTTACTTCCATAGCCTTGTCTTCAGCCTAAGTTAAATAACACATTGCCCATTAAGATACCATGAAACTCTTAAGAGATGGGCCACAATCTGAATAACGGTACAGAGGCAATCTAGCTGTAGCTAGTCTGTGTCACTACCCACACAAATTTCCAGGGAAGCAACACAGGAACACTCTTAAAGCTCAAAGTGGGGACTCAGGTACGACCTCTAACAAACAGGCTGAACTGGACAGAACAAGCTTACGACACACAAGCAGCTTTACAGGGGAAAAAGCATGTAGGATACCACAAAAATTGTACTAATTACCGTAATTTTATTTGTGGTTGAGGTAACTGGTAGAATTTCAAGACCCATTCGTATTCTCTTTTGTTTTTCACAGTAAGCTTTCCAGGTATCTTCATTGAACCCATAGTTGAAATAATCAGAGAGATCAGCCCCTTTAAATAGAAAAACATAGATTTTTATGACATCACAAAGTTCATCTTTTCTTTTCTTCAGTGAACATACACACACCTCTATTTATAACAAATTAGATTAGGTATTGATCTAAAAACATACTACTGAAATGTACAATACAGTCTTACATCAGCAAACACGGAGTATTCATGGCTAAGGCTATGAAAACATTAAAATTTAGTCAGAAAGATGATCTTGCCTAGCATCCTATCTCAGGGATCAAGAGTAGACACTTACAGAATATAATAGGATATTATAATCCCTGTATCTTTACAATAAGATATAAGATGTACAGGTTTGCTGTATGTTCAGTGAAGAACCACTCCCTTTCGCTTGTTATGTGTTTGATTTCTTGTTTCATTTTGACTCCTAGTTCCGTTTGATGCCATGAAGGCATTCATAAGGTCTCCCCCTTATATTTTTAACGTAAGGGAGAGACCAGACATAACCCAAACAGCTAATGGTTCAAACATAAGAATATTATCAAAGGCTTCTTTTTTCCATTTTATAGACGCTACTTGCATTGCCAAAGCAATATACGAACACTGGGAAAAAACCTATACACAGCAGCAAGATGTACTGCCACTGAAAAAATACCCAACCCATGCTGGTATTAGACAAGTCTGGCCAAACCACTTGCTGCAACCAGACACTACACACAGGAGACTTACGGAAAGCCCGTGTGGTACCAGCTTCTTCAAAGCTTACGGAAGTTTATGCATGAATGCAAAGAAGCACAAGCAGCTACGTTTCACCATTCTTTATGTTCAAACCTGCTAGAACTATTTTCCATTCTGCTCTACCTTCTGCCCTATGGCACAGACCAATAGCAGTAATCTCCACAGAGGTACAGACTTCCAAGGAGAGCTCAGGATAGATGTGTATTTAACAAAAAAATAAAGGCCATGTCCTACAGTCTCTTTTTACTGACATGTGTGGAATATCTAGTAAGAAACATGGCACAACCCACACAGCACAGTGGCAAGAAGTAACTTAGCTGCTTTTTCCAAGTTAGATAACATCTAGATGCAGTGAATGGGAATTAGGATTAAAATAACTTACTTAATACCTACATATCAGTTAACATAAACCAGAGCATTACCTGGCTTTCTCCAAGGTTTATCTTCAAAAGAATCTAAATCTACTTCCAGAAGGGGTACACCATTAATATTCCCCGGTGCATCTAGATCCACACCTTTAACTTTTGCACCTGTGAAGACAAGTTAAGAAAGTTAGAGCCTTCTGCCTCTACCAATTACAGTTTTAACAGTTGTAACACACTTAAAATAGAAATAAAAAGTCAGATTTAAATTTATGAAAAAATTTTGGAAGTTAAAATTATATCCCTCGTTCAAAACAATCAAACTTTTTTTTTTCATTTTTATTAATATTACTGTGTAAATTTTCTTACCAGAAGATCCATAAGCCCGTCCTCCTGTCTTAATATTGAGGTTCACAGGTGCCGCTCCATAACTTAAAAAAAATAACAAAACTGAATTAGACAGAGAAAACTCTTAAAACACATGTAAAACACAAACCAAGAGTTAGCTAGATCCAGAAACAAACTAGACCCAGGCTCAATCGTCATCCTGAATCTCTAGCTTTCCAAGCTGGTAACACTGTAAAAGTAAAGAGATCAGCCTAGGAGGAAGAGAGTGTACCTTTCTATGCTCAGTAGCAACTTCTCCAACTAATAAACAGTTGTGAAGCAAGTCCCAGTCACTCTTCCTGAGTTGAAAGGGTAAAGACCTTGATAGAAACAAGAATGGACAGAACCAGGAGAAGAGAGAAAGGAAAAATGCAGTTCATTTAGGGATACAGATGACACTCTGCGGATTAGCATAAAACCGAAGTAAATTTAAAAAAAAAAAAAAAACAAAGAGAAAGGGTTTAGACAGATCCTTTTCCCTTTTCATAATTATACCATTTAATCTGTACAGAAGTGGAAAATGCAAGCATTTCTCTACAATGACTGAAACGCTGTCTGTTTCAATGTACTTGTAGCAACCACCTGTCTTTGTGACATACAGAAAAGTATGTAACATTTCAGTTTCTAAAATACTTGAGAGCTTTCTTTATAAAAATGCACTAAGAAATCTAGATTCTGAACTGATCTAACTACCTTCAGAATGATAGTATTGTTCACTTGGACCATTAAGAGCTAGCTTTCACTGCCATTTGCATGCAACGTAGCTTATCCCTACAGGTTGTACCAAACCATAAAAATAATGAGATTAGCATATAATTAGAAGGCAATTTACAGTTTACAATCTCACATCCATGCAATTTTAGTTTTCATTCAAGTGCTACAACAGTACAAAACTGACACAACTCATTTAACCTTCTGATCAGTGATGCTGCATTTATGCATGACTGTCAAACAAATCTTACTGCTTTTTATTAAACAGCAATTAACTACTGTCTGAAAAATCTTTTAATCCTATAAAAGGAACTTGTTATACCAAAGCGAAAATGAACAGCAACGTTGAGTTTGTTTTACATTACTGCCCTTCCATGAACTTTCTGTCCAATTTGCCCAGGAAAAAAAGGTTTTCAGAAAACAACCATTTCTACATAAAACTTTCTATTCTAATTAGATTTAGGATCATTTGCTCATTGTTTTCTGTACTCAAGAGCACCAGCGAATCCACTGAGAATATAAATCTAGTTTTGCTTTAGACTTAAAAAATTTGAGGTCACTGCCTATACCACAAGCATGCTGCAAGTTTCTGAAAGCAAACAAATAAAGAACTGGAAGTACTGCTATTTTTTATATTATATTGATTTGCAGTTAGTTTAGGATATGACATATTGAAAGTTTTAAAATATTATGTTTCAAAAAATGAGTAAATCACCTGCATTCTAAAGTTAAGAACACAATAATATACATGAGTCAGACCTACCTGCAGACCTGTCATAATTCTATTAAGAAATTACACCCTAGTAACTCTGGTTTTAATAAGCATAAAACCATTAGGATTGCCAAGACAAACAAGCAAACCACTTCCCTCAGAAAACTTCCATTTAATGAAAAATAATGTTTCATAATTTTGGGTAAAATTAACACTGTTCAAAAGTGTCCAATGAAAAACAAGTCCTTTATCAAAAGAAGAAGGAATATGGGGCAGTAACAGTAGCAAAAAATGTATTGTATGGTACAAAAGCCTAAACCATGATCTTAAGAAATTATGTCCAGAGACTGGCAGCTCCATTCTCATGTACACTAAAATCTTATTTGAGAACATCAACATGGATTGCAACTATAGAGGTCTAATTAGAACTGTATCCACTACAAACAGGACCAAGGACAAATGTTTCAAAGGTTCTCTGTCCTTATCCCTCTATCATTTGCAACAAAAATGTCACTTTCACAATAACAACCCCAAAAGTGCTATGTAACATAGCCACTCCATACTAAAAATAAACTCACTACTTTACAAACTTGATACAATTATTTCTCAAAATCTGGAAACAAAATTTACCTCATACAACAGCTCGTCTTTTAAGACATTTCATTAAATTCATTTCACTTTTTTGTTTTCAAGTCACTATATCACTAAAAGCATTGTTAAAGAGCTGGAAAAAAACTAGATTGAGACTAACTATGCATACAGTTTGACATTGGCAAGTATTTAAGAGCCCGAATTAATAATTAAATATAATGTTGATAGTTCCCCCAATTAGTCTTTGCAATTAACTTACCTATACTGTGGGGCTCCTGTTTTAATATCCCCTATGGTGACTTGAACATCATCTTCATCATCATCACTATCACTATCACTGTCATCCTCAGCCTCTGCCACCTTCTACGAAAGAAAAAGTTGTTGCTTAGACAAAAAGCAGTCACTTACCTTTACAGTGGGAAAAAAACTATCCAAGAAAGTTCTCCTTTTGCTAGATCTCAGGATTGAGTAGCATTAACAGTAAATTTAAGAGGCTCATCTGCTGAAATGCTACAAGTACCCGAAATATCTGGATCAAAATAGGGAAGTATCTTAAATACTAAGCTCTGTTTCTGAAACATGACATTTCCTAAATAAGCATAAAATAGTTTCCACTATCTAATATCCTTCTTCCCTCTATCTAGCTTGTACACACCGGTTCTACTCTTATCTTGTTACCCAGAAAAGAACGTAAAGATATGCAAGACTAGCTTCTTGCCATTCTCAATTACATATCCGGGGTAAATCAAATAAATGTTTTTCCAGTTGTAGACAAACACTGTGCTTCAGAGAAATCTGTTCAATTCCTAACATCGGTAAACTATATAAAATACTTGAGATTTTTCAACAAACAGGCTAAAAAAAAGAAACAAGAGCACACTGCATGCTGTTCTATCCCACAGCATTCAAGCTTGCTGGTAAATACAAGTCGTGCCAGTTCATACCAAGAGTTCAACTTGTAATCCACTGTTTTGGGTTTGTTTGGTGTTTTGGTTTGGTTTTCCCCTCCCAGACACAGCAGGGGAGAGAAAAAACAGGGTAAACACATATAATGCTCCCCCCCAGCACTCTTTCAGCTGCTGATTATTATCAGCTCAGGGCATTTCCTAAGCCAGTTATGGTTTGTCTACTTAGTAACCCCCAATGGATTTTTCTCTCAAGTACTTGCCCAGACTTCCCTTCGACTCATATAAACTCCCAGCAGCGACACTCTCTTTGGCAAGGAGTCCCATAGCACTGTCTGCTGCATTAAGATTCAACCTCTTTTATTTGTTTTCATCCTGACTCCTAGAGGAGTAGGATTTAGCAGTCCCAGTTCTCATATAGAAGGGACTGTAAGAAGTCAATCCTTATTTACGTAACTGTGAGAAGCCAATCCTTCTCCATATATGATTTTGTTACCCTCCATCATATCCTGCGTGTGCCTGTCTTCCAGGCTGAGAAGTCCTTGCCTACTCAGCTGTCCCTTGCATGGAAGCTACCTCAATTACTTTTGCTGCTCTTCTACTCTCAACTTTTTTCAGTCAAAGTAAAGCCTATACAATGTGAGCAGAACAGCACACAAAATTCAGAATGCGAATGAACCATGAATTTACAGTATAATAATACCTCCCATTTTGTTTGCCATTCATTTTCTATTACATACCAAGGTTTCATTACTTTTTAGACTCCAGGCAAGCGAGCGCCTAACCATCAATTTCACGTATCTTTCTACCTATCTTGGTGCATTCCTCCTAAGTGGTAATGATCAGATCAGAGACCACTGTTTTATTTTTAAACCTGTTTTTCCTCCCCTGAACATCACTCTTCTTTTTCTGTACTGAATTTCAATAACCATCTATTAACCAGGCAGTTCTTCAAACCAGTCCTTGCTATTACTATCTTGAGTAACTTCGTAGCATCAGAAAACTTGTGATCCCACAAATTATCCCTTTTCCAAGTAATTTATAAACACATTAAACAGCACAGGTTATACACAACATTCCAGAGAATCCCCACTGGAGGTGACCTTCCTTCACTGAAAACTGAACCTTTACTCCTACCCTCTGTTTTTTATCTTTTACACATCAATTATCCATGTGGGATTTATCCTATAGCTGCTTAGTTTTCTTAAAATTCTTTGATGAGAAACTTCTTCAAAACTTTGTGGGATCCAAGTGAACTTTATCAGCCAGTTCACCCTTATTCACATACTCGTTGAATCCTTCAGCAAGAGCCTGAACATATAGAAGCCAAGTTCACTCTGCCCAGGCAGGATACAGTTGGCCAAGCATGGCTGAGCTCTAGCCCTTATGTATTATACCATCTATTAACTTGCTTGGTACATAAATTGGACAAAAATAAGCAGCTGCACAGAAGGTAAGATGTTGAAGTGCCGTTCATCCTTACTATACAACACTAATATAATTTACATAACAATTGAGAGTCCAATCAAGGGGTAGGGAAGTCTAGCTCAGTATAGAGCTGTAAATGACAGCTGAAGACAGAAGACTCTTTCAAAGCCCCACTGCCAAAAAGGAGAAGTTCACCACTCTCACACACCAGGGCAACCCACAGATTAGCGAGGAATTACAAATGCGTTGAACAGAACATAAAATTTTGTCTGGAGCATGTACCTTTTCAACGAAAACCAACTTCACTGATAAACAATGATTTCTTAGCTCCCTCCTCACAGAAATATTCACCTTTTCTTATTCAACCAGCTTGAACATCACCCATTTTTCTAGGTTGCTGTTGACCCTTCATGTGCACCTTTTACTATGAAGTACTCAATTTTATGGAGATCTTTAATGATATCCTAACAAGGCTAAGCTTTATATAGGTGGAAAATACAAAGATCCGCGTGTACAAGGAAACTGCACCAATGAGGATTTTCAGAAATATTTTCAAATCGACAAGTCCAAAAAAGTATTCTATTGTCTCCTTGTGCCTAACACATAAATCTACTGCCCACTTAGTATTAGCAGTAGCACAAAAAGCCTTTGGTGCACTTAAAATAAAGAGCTTTTCAGTTTAAGCAACTGAAATAAGCTTTCTTAAAGTTTTTCTAATTTTTTTCCCCAACTTTAAAAAAGTTGTAATATTTTTCATAAATAAAGAATTGGACTTACTGAAAAAAATACACTTTTAAGAGAGATCAGTCCTTAGAACTTGCACAAATATTATGATAATGGTTTCTGAATCACTTAAGAGAATTCTTGCAAGGTATTAGCTAAAAAATCCCCATAAAGTAAAACTACAATTTTTTCACAGAACAGATTTAAACTGTTCCCATTCACAGTAAACTGAGTCCTTTCATCAACACTGCAACTGTACATTTAATTTCCTGGTGCTTTCCTTCATCGTACTAACACTGAAGTTATAAGTTGTTCTGAACATTGACGAATACTATCTAAGAAGTCTGTTATCTTGCCTCTGAAAGGCAGCGAGGAAAACCAGAGAGTATCATTTTGAAAAAGATGTCTTTGACCGTCTTTCCCCCTCAAAAACTGGAAGTATTATTCATTTATTTTCTGTGTTAGATTTTAAAAAAGGACTGCAGCTGGAAATCGGATTTCCTAATTTAGTAATTTCTACAGTTTCTCCAGATAGCGTCAAACAACTTTCAAAAAATTAAAATCAAAGCCATACACTTAAGCATTAATTCATTTAACTCCTAGCCAAATTACGAATACCCCATGAATCAAAACAAATTAAAGCAGTATTTCAAAAACACATTTAAAACTACCGTTTTCACAACGCCATTTTCTGCAGCTTCCTCTTCACTTCCAGGTGGGGGTGGAGCACTTGAACAAAAATAAACAAAAAAAGATGAAACTAGGTATTTATGCCCATATTTCACACACATAGCAACTAATGATGAAAAAAGCCTTGCATCATCATTACAGAGAAGAGCCAAAGCTCCAGCTATATTCTGCATTATTACAAAAAATAATTTATTTTAAAAAAATCTAGATAAATATAACTTTATATTAGCAGGATAATATTTAGCTCTCATAAATCATACTAATTGAATGTTTGTAGAATAGTTGGAATTAATACATCACTACACCTGAATCCTCTTGAAATGAGAGTGAAATCTTTCATAATATATGAAGGGAGAATGAAAGCTTTCCCCCTCTCCCCCTGCAGACTGACACTTTTCAAAGACATGATGGAAAAAAAACCCCCACATTTAAATAGCCATAGGTAATGTTGTAATGAATCAAAATTTTCACATCTACATAGTGAAATGTTCTTCTGCCATATGGTATAGCTACAATTCAATGGTGAATTCAATTATATTTTAACTGTAGACTCAAAACTGTAAAACTTTTAAAACTACTGGTCCCTGTAAAATGACCAGCACTGTCAAATCCATGCAAATGAGCTGTCTCACTGGGCTTACCTGCTGCTGTTTCTTACACAGCAATATTTTAATTTCCACAGTTCCATTAACTGTTAAGATACTGCACCACAAATAGCACAGAAGCAATATTCTACCACTGAAAAGATCTTTCTGAAATGGAGTGAGCAACTGCCAATTTTTATTGAATAGAATGACTCCAATCCCATCTCCTGAGTTGGCAAAATACCCACTCATGAGCGTTGCACCAAAACCCAAGACAGCTCAGGTATGGCCCCAGGATTCAAGCTTGACCATTTCCCTTCATCACCCAGTAAAATGACAAAATAGCTACAGAACCTGAATAAAACCTCACTATTTTTATATATACAAACAATTCCAAAAACAAGAGGCCAGAGACCAACACTTTTAACAGGTAAACTGTCATCACAATTCCAGAGTTGCAAACACAACTCGTAAGAAGCATACGCTACCGTTTGTTATTCTATCCATAGCTATGTTTGAGGTAGCCAAATGACAACCTAGACACTGTTGACCAGAAACTGGAGTAAGACACCACTGTTTCTAAAGATCATTTTGACTGCCGTGCAAATAATTTTCGTAAACAACAGAAATACTGACTAAAGGTGCCAGGTCAAGAAAATGTAACTGAACGTAAGGCATCAGTTGATATGGAATAGCTTCCAAATAAGGAGCTAATAAATAATTAGAATGCTTTGTCCTGGGAAAAGATGATTCAACACAAATGCAACAGAGGTCTAGACATGGATGTGACATGGAAAAGGTGACAGGAAACAACTCCATCTCTTCTACTACAAGAACTAATGGGAATCAAATAATTGCATCTAGTAGCTGCTTCAAAACTATACTGTATGTAGGCAAGTGGTGGAGGTCATTACTGCTGTATCACACTGTGCCTGTCAAAAGTTGACGTCAGTTCAAAAAAGCAACTGAACAAGCTTACAGACAAGTCGTCCACCAAGGGTAACTAAGTTGAAGTTCTTACTGAAAAAGTCTCTGTTGACTGGAAGCATTTATAGAAAATAACAATGCATGTTTTCTTGCATCAGCTTCCCCTTTATTTGTTTAATTTATCTTGACAATCAACCATTTCCATAGTTTATCAATTGTGAGACTTCTTTCATTCAGTACAAGAGACTGATTCCTACTTCCAGTCGGTCCTTGCTGCCGACCTCCATCAACTCAGCTAGACTTTCAAAGGAGCGTCTTGCCCTCCTAAAGGTCCTTATAACACAAGCAGGCTCCCCCAAATACTTCCAAAGCTTTTTCTAAGTTTCTTTCGTATACTCTCTGACTAATAAAAAACCCCAAAACCCTAAGCAGATGTGCTATGTGACCTGTGCATCAAAGTAGCTGGCAATCTTCCACTTCTTCCTTGTATTCCTCTCTTTGTCACTACATTGTAAACTCTTTGGGAGACAGACTATCCTTTAATTTCTAAATTATCTAGAACAAATGAAGTCCTGATCCACCGCTAGGAGTGCAAAGCTCAATGACTACAGAAATAAAAGACCTGTTGGCATTTTGTCAGGGGCTATTGCTGTCCGTGCAGTTAAAACTTGTAACTTTAATACTTAAGTGCCTCAATTTCAAAGGTAAAACCATTTCACAGAAAAGCCTAGTCATTCTGGCAGACCAAACATACTATCTTAAGGGGATTTTCAAAGACACCAGAGCATGTTCAGGCGCTATGGCCTTTCAAGCAGCTGGAAAGAATGTAATAAGTATAATTTTTGTGCAGCCACACTACAGGTCTCCCAGCTGTCAAGGCACTCACCTAGCTTTTTCTTCCTCTGGTCTCTCGGCTTCATTTTCATCTACCACAAGAGAAAAGGAACACAGTAGTTAAGAATAAAATCCCCTGGATACCAACCAGGACAGATATCTTGCCACGCAGATTATTAGGCAACTCTTCAGTTTATGATTGAGACATTTTCATAACATTTCAGTTGTGAAATCAGCCGAGTAGACCCCCCGAGCCCCCACAGTGCTCTGTACTGACAGGTACACCACAGGGGCTGGGTCCAGTTTACAGGTTTTGGTATTTTTTGAACGTATAAAGAAAGTCCCTGAAGTTGTAAAGAAAGTTTATGCATAAGAGGTTAAGGCTGCTTGAGTACTTCAAGGCCGGGAGCCCGGGCCAGGGGCCGCCTGTGGGGCAGGAGCGCCATGTGGGGCCTCAGGGGGGCCGGCAGCGCCTCACAGACCGGCGGCCGGGTCAGGGATCCCGCGGGGAGGGGGCCGCCGACAGCCCCGGGCCGGCACCGCCG
>JAHREE010110499.1:0-14925 GCA_033628505.1 Tringa tobata | reverse complement strand
AACCCCTGAGTTTTTCTTCAACTGAAACGCTTCAGTTTTTGAAACTGGAGCTGTCTGTAAGACTTCTTGCCTGTTCTTGTGTGAGAGTAGAGGAAGAGCAGAGATGCAGCTTCCCTACCCAGCTGTGACTGGGGACATCTGGTTCAGACCCTCTCTGTGCTTGTGGGGGTGTCCTGGGGTGGAGAACAGAGGCACCACCTGGGATTCTTCTAGGGTTTCAGGCTGAACAATCTTGGGTTCTTCATCCTGGAGAAGGCTCCGGGGAGACCTTAGTGCCCCTTCCAGTCCCTAAAGGGGCTCCAGGAGAGATGGGGAGGGACTCTTGATCAGGGAGGTGAGCCATAGGATGAGGGGCAACCGTTTTAAACCAAGAGTGGAGATTTAGATGAGATCTCAGGAAGCAATTCTTTGCTGTGAGGGTGGTGAGAGCCTGGCCCAGGTTGCCCAGAGAAGCTGTGGCTGCCCCATCCCTGGAGGGGTTCAAGGCCAGGCTGGATGGGGCTTGGAGCAACCTGGTGTGGTGGGAGGCGTCCCTGCCCAGGGCAGGGGGTTGGAACTGGATGATCTTTAAAGTCCCTTCCAACCCAAACCACTCTATGATTCTTGCAGAAGTGACACTAGGCTCTATCTAGCTTAGTAGCTAAGGGTTTGATGGGCCCAGGGCAGGTAGGACAACAAACCCAGCTCTCCTTGCCTCCCTCTGCACGTGGAGCAGCAGCGTGTGGGAGGGGTGAGGGTGGGAACTTAGAGGTTTAGTAACTGATAAGGCTTGTGGCAGCAGCCAAGGCTAATCTTATTAGTGAGAACCAGGTCAGGTTGCCTTAATTTGAAGGGAAGGAAAAGGGGAAGTGAAGTAATTAAAAGGGGAAGAGCTAGACATGATGAGAAGGAAGATCATGCAGCTCCCATCTGTCTGGCCTGACATCACTGATCCCAGTGAGCTGAGCTGCAGTTTTCCTAGGAAGAAGAGTTGCTGATGTAGAGAAGCTTCTCTCTGACAGTAAGCGCTGCTTCCTCTTGCTGGGCATCCCTGGGCATGCCATGGTCATTTGCAGTGCTTAAGAGTAGAGTGAAAGGGAAAAAAAAAACCCAAAAACATTTCCACTGGTCTGAAATATCCTGTAGTGCCACAGACAAAAAGGTAATACATGGGATGGGAGCATCCTGGTGCTCAGGCTGATGTAACTCTGTCCCATCCCTCAAGCAGTCTAATGACACTCCTCCCCAACCTCTTGGGATCTGGGTCCGTCAGCAGTGATGGCTCTCCTCAAGTACAAGCTTCATGAAGAGCTCAGAAGAGCTTCAGAAGGAGGTTGGAGGAAGAAGGTGGAGGAGTCTGCCAGGTGGCAGCTTGCACATCTCATCAGAGTGAAAGCTCTGAATATCTCTGGATAAGGAATGGGCACGAAGGGATGATTTGATACACCCGAGCTTTGTGATAAGAGCGTTAATGAGGAGTTTAGATGGTTATAGTACTTCCTGTCTTAATATGGAAGGAGTGGTTTCAGGAGGTTGGGGAGAGGCCGATCACCGCCTGGTGAAAAAGGGAAGTTTCCCCCAGCTGTGTGTCAGAAAACCCCAGCTGTGTACGGGAGCGGAACGACTCAGGCTTTCCCTGAGCAGCGGGGATGGACTGCAGCCACCCAGCTCCTCAACCAGCACCTCGGTCCATTTCTTCTTCCATTTCTAACCTTGCCGTGCAAGGTGAGTCCTTCAGACAATGCTGTCCTTCAGCTTGCATTTATCCTTCGCTCCCCCCGGGCAGGCAGCGGCGTTCAGCCTGTGTCTTACCAGGGTAACCATACCCAGTTCTCTTTCCTTATTGCTCATCTTCTCTGTAGCCCTTCTCTGTACCTGGGCAAGGGCTTGGTGGAAAGTACCGCTGCGTTGGCTGTTGCGTTGCGTAGCAAAGCTGCTGTCTTGCCTCCCCTTCACAATTGGGGCTGTAGGTATCACCTTGTCCATGCTTGTTGCTTTTTGCAGTTAGCTTTTTTCCTGTTCTCTGACTCTGGGTGGGTGGGTGGGTTGGTTGGTTGTTTAGTGGCCACCAAGCATCCTGTTTTACTGTGGCACATCTCCACTTGTCCTCCATGCTTTATAACGCTTCTTTGCTCAGGACTCCACAACTTTGCTTTCTTGGGAGTGAAAAGTTTGCTTTCTGTTCTGGCCTTAAGGGGATGCACAATTGTTTGGTCTGATGCCTGAACTTCTCTCTGCATCAAGTGTACCTCCCATCAATGCTGTAACAAGCACGATGCTGTATTCAATAAGCAAAGGAACTTATTCCAAGCCTTGACCTCTGAGGAACCAGAGCAGGAGTCTCCTGTCTGCGTAATAAGCTTGAGAAGAAATTGATTGGTGGAGGAAATGAGGATCTAGAGTTTACTCATTTTCTCTAGAATAACTTTCCTCTTACGTAGCAGCGGGCCGTCTAATATTGAAAGCCAGGCTTGATTTGTAGTGTTTACTTCTGCCTGGAAAAAAAAGTTTTCTGAGCAAGAAATGCCACCTGGTCATCATCGTGGGATTTTATCTGGTAAACCCATTTAAATGGTAAACCCGTTCCACATTTCATCCTGTTGATCATATTTATTGCCTCTTTGCAAAAACATACACAAGGCTGCAGAGTAAGGTATTTCAAGGTCAGTCTGGGGGGATTTGTCGCTACTTGGTTGCTTTTCCCCTTTAAGTGTTGCTTTATGTGCCAATTAAATACTTATTTTCCAATGATTTTAATACTGGTTCTATCTATCTCTTTGCTGCAACATAAAAATACCTGTATTGTGGGAGCACAATAGCCTGTGAGATCCTATGTTTCCTTCAGATCCTTTGGAAAAGGGCTAACCAGAAGTTACTACCCATTCCACTTTTTCTTTGCAGTGCTTATAATCTCTAGCTGCAGTGTTTGTCTTTGCTCATTCACTGGAGCTAGAGCAAAGCAAACTGTTTTCACACCCATAACGATGATGAGACCATGGTCTCCGTCTCTGGAGACATTCCAAACCCACCTGGACACGTTCCTGTGGGACCTGCTCTGGGTGGACCTGCTCTGGCAGGGGGGTTGGACTAGATGATCTTCAGAGGTCCCTTCCAACCCCGTATCATTCTGCCATTCTGTGTTTTTTCCACAGGGGGGGAGGGAAGGTGGGTCCACAGCAGGACTAACACAGGTGATAGGGAGGGGTGTTATGTACCCTAAGCCCCAGAGAGAAGACTACGAGGGATTGACTAACTCTCCTGCCTTTTCTTTCCTTGCCAGCTGAAAAACGAGTTGTCCAACGTAGTTAAAAGTCTGATTAAAAATTACGACCCTTTGAATGACGAGGAGAGGAACCTACAAGATGCGTGGGACTATGTGCAAAGACAGGTATGTCATGGGGGGGTGGATGATGCTATTTTTTTGCAGTGCCTCCAGAACACTAGCCTGTGTGAAAGCCACAGCACGTACTATTTTTGTAGCAAGTCGAGTCCCTGGCTTATTGCTAGGCGAGTCAGCAGCTCTGCCTGCCTCACTCCTTAGCACGTGTTTCTTGCTTATTGTGGTGGCTTCTTCTGCGAGTGTCAGCGTTCTTGGGAGCCATCCAACCACCCAGGGTTTCTGTTTTAGCATCAGGGTCAGTGCTTGAGCAACTAGGTCAGTGTTCAGGCACACTGGAGTCGTGTTTATTGCCAAACCACAAGCTTGAGAGATGGCTGGCTCTTGTGGTTAAATACATGCCCAGCGTGGGACCGATGTAGAGTTAAGTACATTTTTTTTCTTCGGTCTGCAAAACACAGACCTGCATTATTTCCCTTCCTTGCAGGGAGAATGATTTATTTCTGGTTTTATGACTGTCGTTGTATCTCCTTGCTAGTGGACTCAAGGCTGAGTGTGCTATGGAGAGAGGATCCTGCTTGAGCCTTTATTTTTATGTAGAAACCAAAGAAGAAGGTTTTGTAGAGGTGGGGAAGTTGAGTGTTAGGAATCTAATTTCTCTCCATCGTTGAGAGTTAGCATTTGAAAAGGGGTGGCTGTTCTGTAGACCAGTCTTGAAGTCCAAACCTCTGTGGGGCAGAGGTAGTTCCTTCTGGAGGCTGGGTCTTCAACACTTATTTGGAAACCAAATGCTCGTCCTGGTGCGGGCGTTCTGCTGTTTGTACCTCCCCTCTCAGGTCTGTTACATCAGGCTGAAACATTGCTTTTCCTTTCTGAGCAGAGGGGGATTTTCCCTAAACTTCCACCTCAAGTTTGATAGCCTTTCTGCTCAGCGTCACCATGCAACCACTGGGATCCTTGCTCAAGATAAGATCTTGGTCTTTGCTGGACTCGCCGATGTGCTTTCCCCTCCAGCAACTGCAGTTTTATCACGTGGTCGTAGAGGAATGTAAATGTTTCTTTGGATGGAAAATTTTTCCTTGTCCCATCTCCCAGCCAGTCCCAACTGCAGCCAGGCGGGTGCAGACTCTTCGGGGCTCGCAGGGGCTCAGTGGCATGTTGACGCCATCGTGTGGTGGCTACTGGCCTCCCCCTGGGGGCCATAGCTAAGATCAGTGGTACTTCGCCACTGGGAACCAGAAAATGAAAAGTTCCTGCTTTAGGTCCGCTCAAGAAATGTGCTGCTCAAAGAAAAATAAAGTCTTTGCCTTTAAACCTATGGAAACGGCATGGCGAGTGGAAGACTAGATAGTAACTCTTTTGAGATGGCTTCCAATGCCCATGATGTCTTGTCAGCACATTAATCTCTTGCCCACCTTGCTTCTCCCTCACCAAATCAATCTGCTGACGATGAACTGGAGGGACTGAAAAATAAATCTCTCCCAAATGTGTCACACAGGACAACAGACCTCCTCCGGTTGACCCACCAGCAACATCTGTTTTGTGCTTTTACTTCTGTTTAGTGTAATGACCTGGAGATAAGATGAGGTTTGCTAGTATTTAGCCTGCAAAATCTAAAAAAAAAAAAAAGCTCTATAGAACTGATAGAACCCCTGCGCTCGTGAGACCCCACCTGGAGTATTGTGTCCAGCTCTGGAGTTATGAACTCCAGAGCTGGACAGAGACACTGGAACAGGTTGCCCAGAGAAGCTGTGGCTGCCCCATCCCTGGAGGGGTTCAAGGCCAGGCTGGATGGGGCTTGGAGCAACCTGGTCTGGTGGGAGGTGTCCCTGCCCAGGGCAGGGGGTGGAACTGGATGATCTTTAAGGTCCCTTCCAACTCTAACCTTCTATGATTCTGTAATGCTGAGCTGCATGGCCTGCTGAAGTCTGAGTATCTGGGCCTCAGGCAGTAAAGCTTGTGAAGGATTCATATTCTAGCACAGCTGGTGTGCTACAACTTTATGGATGGCCTGTGCCTATTATAGTCTACTATGCTCAAAGTCTGCTGGAAGTGACCCTTTAACTCTTGTTTTGCTAGCAGAGTGATTCTTTGGTAGGAAATAATCACAAAATGATATGGGGTTGGAAGGGGCCTCTGGAGATCAGCTGGTCCAACCCCCTGCCAAAGCAGGAACGTGTCCAGGTGGGGTTTGAATGTCTCCAGAGAAGGAGACTCCACCACCTCTCTGGGCAGCCTCTGCCAGGGCTCTGCCACCCTCACAGGAAAGAAGGTCCTCCTCGTGTTTAGATGGAAATTCTTACCTTCAAGTTTGTGCCCGTTTCCTCTTGTCGTGTCACTGGGCACCACTGAAAAAAGACTGGCCCCATCCTCTTGACACCCACCCTTTAAGAATTTATAGGTGTATAGGCATATAGTATTTAATGCCCCTGTCTTCTGCATGGCCCTTGGGACAAGTGTTATCACCTGATGACCAGGGTGACGTTCTAACGTAACTAATGCACACAAACTGTATGGCTTGACCATTGCTGTTACGTGGAGAACTTCTGTGTGCTTCTACCTCCACTGCCTCTCTGTTTTCACGCACAATATGTTACCAGGGCAAAGTATAAGAGCGTGATGATCTCTCTCTGCTTATTAGATTGCCTGCTGTGGCTGGACTGGAGCAATGGACTGGGAAGATAATGAGATTCTCATCAACAGAAGCATGACCGAGTATCCCTGCTCCTGCTCCAATAGCTCCAAGGACTTGGAGGCAGATAGTGGTTTCTGTTATCTGGATGACCCTGTCAACGGCACGGCGACGTACGCCGACTGGCCTGTTCATGAGCAGGTGAGTGAGTATGTCTAGGCTCCATGAAGCTTACACTGAAGTCGCCTTGTCCTTGTTCCTCTGGGAATTATTTAGAATTGAAGTATCTGTGGAAATTGGGGCAAAGGGGGGACAGGTATCCTGCCCTTTTCTGCTACGGCTGCTGTGAAACCTGGTAGAGCACGTAACTGGGATAATCTTCTGCCTGCATAAGGAGATGTGTTAGGGATTTTCAGTCTTGAGATACTTAGATTTGTGCTTCTTTTCCTTGTGAACCTGTTTTCTCCACAGGGATGCATGGATGGTGTAGAGAAGTGGTTGAAGGACAACCTTGGTATCATTCTTGGGGTCTGCACCGGTGTTGCCGTTATAGAGGTAAGTCACTCCCTGATGTGAACCTCTACTGTCTTACCGTGCAGGCTCTTTTAAAGGCAAAGCTATTTTTGCAGGTAATAGACACCTGGTTAAATAGCTCTTAATTGTGTCTACTTGGAGCTTTGAGCTGCTGCTTTCATGGTTGGATTAAAAATTTGAACAAAGCCCTGTCTACTCGTGGTTCCTGCTGCTGTGTCTGACATGTAACCAGGAAGAATGAGACAAGCAACATCCCGCTAGTGAGATCCCACTTGTTGCCTTAAAAAGCCTATATATAACAGATTCCAGAGGAAGGCACATCTTTTTGCAGCAAAATATTTTTGTCATCCTCCTGATTGCGTCTTCCTTGCACTGGGGACCAACTGTGTTCACCTGTGTGGTGTCACTAAAAGGAGACTGCTGTATTCTGCTCCCCCGTACCACCCTCTCTCTTCCCACCTTATTACCTGTCTGGTTGCTGATTTTTTTTCTTCCCATTCTTCGTTGCTCATTCCAGCTGCTGGGGATGATACTGTCCATTTCGCTCTGCAAGAACATACACAGTGAAGACTACACCAAAGTGCCCAAGTCTTGAGTCGGCTAATTCCAGAGCTACGGCACCACAGAGAGAGAAGCAAAAAGAACATTCCTGCCTCATACCCAGACTGTCCAACCATTGACCATTATTCCTGTGACATCCCATTTCTGATACCGCTCTGCTAAGAACTGTTAGAGCTGCAATACAGCCTGATCTTCCGGCAATAGGGCCCTTGGGCCACCTGCATCCTGCCTCTGGATTATTTCTACTTCAAGAAGCAGAACTTAACTCTCTCGTATCACACGAGACACCGATTTACCTGCGGGGACAATGCTTTTGCTGCCTGCTCCTTGTTAAACGATACTATTCATATCTCCATTCTACAACCCGCTGGGCCTAATACACAGTAACTCCTCTCCCACCTTGTCCTCCCACCTGTCTTTCTCCTTACCCCCCAGAAGTCCCATCTCTTTGTCCCACGAGCCAGGACTGATGTTGAGATTCCGGTAGCTTCACCTGCTTCACTGACTTGTGGTGGTAACTAGTTGTGCTTTATAGGCCTTCTCCTCCCTTGCAGTTACCCTGATTTGGCTCCTGCTATGCCCCGTCCAGCCTAGGGTCTCATCTGAAATACCCTCAAGCTCGCTTCTCCTGCTCCTGGAGTCAGCTATGGCTTGCCTTCAGCGGAGCTCTTCCACCGGGAGGGAGCCAAACCTGCCCCTTCACAGGCTGGTGGTGGTGGTGGTGCTCAGCTGCTTCTGGAATGGCTCCCTCAGGTTTTGGATTTGACACTTAGATCTTTCTCCCACTTGCCTCTTTACCTTTCCTTCTCACCCCCCGCCCCAGCACTGCTTTGCCGGCTCCTGTCAGCTTGGAGGCACTTCAGGACGGCTGTGTAGCGGGGACTCGGCCCCAGCCTGGCTCTGCTGGTTGCCTTCTTGGGTTGCCAACTTTTATAGAGGTTACGATTAACTTGATTCTTCCCCTGCCCCCTTTATGAACAGAAAACTTGTCAGCTGTGGTTTTTAATTATGAATCTGGGAGGGATCTGACTGGATTGCTGGTGCTGTATATCGGAGATATCCCAGCTACCGGCGCCCGGTTTAGGTTCTGTGGTTTGGACGCAAGGATAAGTTGCTTTTAATTTCAGTTGTCCAGTCTTCTGACTCCACTGCGGTCCAGAGCCATGGCTGCATCCTGAGCTCTGTCTCAATGAAGGCACCCCAGTAGCTGGTTCTGCAGTTGTGCAGGCTGGTGGGTTTCCGTACTTAATGTCCGGGCTGTTTGTTCTATTCAGCCAATGGCCGGTGGCAAGGAGTGGTGTGGAGCAGAAGAAAGGAGGGAACACTTATGGAAAAACTGCCCCGGCTCCTTAGATAAGGAAGCTGGGTGCAAATCCTCAGTCTCGGAGGTGGCTTGGGGACAACAGCTTCCCACCAGTCGCACGGGTGTGCTATCACCCTGCCAGCAGGAGGCTGTTGGAGAGAGAAGAGGGAGGTCCTTGCCTGAGACCTGATAGAGAAGGTACTTGGTGGGAGAGCCTTTGCCTTAGGGAGGTGGTCCCAGGACTGTCTCTTGTCAGGGGTGGGGTTGGTAGGAATAACCCCAGTAGCAGTTCAAAGGGATGGCTTCATCCCTTAATCAAGTTTTCCTTCTGGGAAGAAAGGCTCGTGCAGGGGGGGTCAGAGCCCCAGCGGCAGCTCTGTCCTTCTCTCCGGGAGAGCAGATAGGAGTGGGTAACTGGTTTTTATGGGGGCTGTAAGACTTTATTTTGGGACACCCGGCCCCTCCTGCAGAGATCCTTCAAGCTGACCTTTGCTATAGCAGAAGGCACCCTTCTTGGCCGTACAGCTCGCTCGCTTTCGTAGCACAAAGTCTATTCTTTAACGTGTTCTCGTTTGTAAGGTTCTTGTTGAGTTACAGATGCCAATGCCGAGCAGCAAGTGAAAAGGAGCCCATGCTGGGTTTCTTTTTCGGGGTATTTTTTTTGTCTGTTTTTAGCAACATCTTCCTACTGGAAGAAAACGCATGTACAGATATAAAAGTCTAGAGGGTGAATATTTCTGTAATAAAGACTTTGCTAAAAAAAAAAAATATATCTCTGCCTACAACTTGTGTGTTGCAGTGATTTCTCTCCTTGCTTCCTCTCTCCCCCCTTCTCCTCACATGCAAATCAGGGACACCTGGTTTGTTCAAGGAAGCAAAGGGCCTGTCAAAAGCTGTTCTGAGGCCCGTGTGTGAGGTCGGTGTGGACTGTGAAGATACTGCCCAGTGGAGGGAGGTGACAGTTTCCCTAAGCTATATTCTAGGGCGAACTTTGCCTTCTTTTATGAAATACGTCTGTCCTGGGGTGAGCTAACTGAGCTCCTCTAAATTACCTGCCATTTCCTAAGTGAAGTGATCTCTGTCTTTGAAGATGTCACTTCAAATCTGTGCAGTCTAAGCTTGCTGCTGTGCCTGCTGTGTGTACAGCTCTGGCTGGCTTAGCTTCATTGGTTTTTCCTCTTCCTACTGACCTTGGGTAGGCTCCTGCCTCCTATTTAAACAAAAAAAAAGATTTCTCAGCCCCAGCCCTGCCACTGTGAGGAGGAAGAAAACCGAGGCAGCCATTTCCTGTTGTAGGTTATGCCACCACGCACTGGGCTTGACTGTTTGAAAAGCTCTTGAGAAGTAGATAGAGCAGCTCTAGGCATCTTCATCCTTCCCTTAGCTAAGCAGTTGAGAAGTGGATATGAGCTGGATCTCGAAATTCCTTCAGATCCTGGCCATTTGAAATGGCTTCCTTAGAAGGACCTGTGTTAGTGCTGTAATGGTGTCCGGAGCTGTTGCTTGAGGAAGTAATAAATGTGACCAAAATACTCATACATGTTTGAAGAAAGAAGAGTGAAGCCTGCAGAGAAGGTGGTGCTGGGGTGCTACCAGCAAACACTGCTGGCAACTGGTCTAAAGTCAAGATTTTGGTTGCCCTGGCCAGCCAAGCGTGGAGCAAGAGATGCTTAAATGGATCCTGGACCCACAGTAGGGTGCAACGGGCCTGATCTGTGAGTACAAGTTGTCCCTTTAGCCTGTCCTGGGCTGTGCTTGAGGAGAGCTCGGTTCTTGGTCGTATGGGATCCTCTCCTCTTTCTGGTGGGTCTCCCAGAGCACCCTGCTTCAATCAGGTGGCAGTGCTTTCCTAGGGCCTCCCGATTTAGAGGGCTACACGTCATGGCAAAGCTCCCAAACCTCACCAGATGGCTGCTTGGTGGGGAAGCTTGCTGTCTGTTCTCCTTCAGCCTGATGTGGGGCTGGAAGGAGAAAGGAGGGAAGATGAGGACCGCTCCCTGTCCCCAGCTATTCGAGCTCTGTGGCAATCACTTGCCTTTGGCCACTGGAGGGAGGTGTTCCACCAAGAAAACCCAGCCCGGGTTCTTCAGTATCAGCAGCGTCGCCTGGTCCCTGGGGGACCAGATGATGACACTGATCGCTTCCTTCTGCTCCTAGTTACTGCTGGCAGCAGGGTAGCTAAAATAACTTGTAATTACAAATGTATTCTCCTCGTAAACGATTTGTGCTGCATGCCTGGCATTTTTTAGGGATAATTTTCCCTTCCATTTCTCGGAGCAGCGCGCAGTTGGGTATTTTGTTGCGTGTTTTCCACTGCTGCACATGGGTTGTGCTTGCTTCTCCCGTTTCTGCCCTGAGTAGCTCTGGAAGTTGACGATAGCATGACGAGCTTCTCCTGCTGCTTCTTTCCTTGTCCCTGTGTCCCCCCTTTCCTTCTCCCTCTTTCCTTCCATCCTCAGTTCCTTTCTGTGGTAGATCTAGGGGGGATAAAAGGGGCATTTGATACTTACAAACCTGATCCAAAAAAAAAAAAAAAAAAGAAGATTGCAGGAGGACAAATCCTCAGACCTTCAGAGAGTGAGGGCTGGGCTCCCAGCTCATCTCCAGGGGTTAAAGGTTTGGCTGCTGGAACTACAACTCAGAATAGCACTCAGACTTGTTGGGAGCCGTGGTGTTTGTCTGGCAAAACCCACAGCACCAGCCCCTGCAGTAGCTCAGCACATGGAAGCGTTTTGCGCGGAACCAAATAAGCTGCTTATATAGCTGTCCTAGGCCAATAATTAATATTGCAGGAGTATAGTTGTGACCTCCCCATGGCCTTAAACAAGCCCCCCAGTACTGAACTGGGGGCATTCCTCAGCCTGTGTGATCGTGAGGAACTCGGAAGCTGCTCTGATCCTTCCCATGAGGTGTTTTTTTCCTTCTGGAAAGGGAAGAGGAATTGGATTTGTTAAGAGTGGGTATGGGTAAGCCTGTAGGTCACAATGCATCTTGGTTTTCTGTGATGGAGTCTGCATGGCACGTACCTAAAATCTGTGGCCCCTGTTCTTGTCTCTGTAACTCTCCCACAGGTGGTGGTGGGGCTGGTCCCTACTGGATTGGCTTAGGAATTGAGGCTGGAATTGGTAGACTTCGGGGAAAGGTCTGATTTCTGGCTGTCGAAGAGCAGACCGCAGGCGGTGGCATCGGACTCCGTGGCTTGGTCGGGGAAGGTGAGGAACAGCAGGCACAGGGGCTCGTTGCTGAAAAGCCTGAGGACCTTGGGATTCCCACGAATGCATTTTCACAGCCAGTTGCTGCCACTCAATGCCATAAATGGAGAACATACCCCTCAATTATTCATGGTCTGGCTCTAACCCATTAGCCTCTGAGACTCTTGGCTCTAGCCCTGGCCTTTTATTGCAAAGAATAAGCCTCAGCGAGCAGCCAGGAGTTCTGAATGACGTCTTAAGCCAGGTTGGTGCTGAAAACTTGTCAATGCAAAAATCTACTTAAATGGGGAAGTCTTCAAAAACGTGTAGGCTGGCAAAGGGTGCCTAGCAAAACCTGTGCTCTTAGTGAACCCAAGCTATTAGTTAAAACCTTGCTGGTGAAGCTACTGAGTGTGCTTCAGCCATTATAAACAGTTTAGCTCAGTTAGAGCGCGTGCCATTTCTTGCCTTGTGGCAAAAATCTCTTCTGCCAGACGTGGGGAATTACCTTCTCCAAAGTAGACTGTGTAACCCCAGCCATACCTTCTTACTTCTCACAGGTAGGAGTTCTCTGGTTTCTCCCTTCTGAGCTTCTAATAATACAGTTGGCTGGGGGTGTGTGTGTGCTGTTTGGCTGTTGTTGGGAGGGATTAGGGGGATATTGGATGCTCTGTGTCTGGAGAAAAGGTTATTCTCAGTTCTCCAGGCAAAAATATTACCCCCATTTAAAATGGGGGTTTAAGAGAAGGATAAGACTCCAATTAGTACACGGATGCTCTAAAAGGCGTGGCATCTGAGAGGGAAAATCCTGCTTTAGCCCTTGAGGGTGGTATTTGCACACACTTGAATAAAATTTCTCTCTGGTGTTGGCTTTCCTATATCTCTTTCACTAATGAACGGCATCATGAGGTGATGTGTCTGTCCACAACAGTCTAGACTTAAGCAGAAAATATGGAGACCTACTTCTGTAACCACAACAGGCCCCATCTCTAGGAAACCAGAGAGCATTTCCCTTCCCTCCTATGGACTCCACACGTTAGTAACTCCTGATGTTGCTTTGGGCAATGGGCAGCACCTCAGGGGTTGCCTTGGTGTTGCTCTTTGTTCTGCCAGTGTTCACTAGGACAGGAACTATTGGTTTAAACCTATGTGAGACCATCGTGCTGATGCTCCAGACCTGGATTGGATCTAGACCTCCCCCAGTACCCCAGATCCTCAGGATGTGACCGTAGTGGCAGACCTCGTCCATCGTGTGACTCTCACCAGCGTTACCTGCTGTTCATAACCATAAGCCTTCTCCGTGTTTTCTCTTCTTGTCCAACCCATTTCCCGCAAAGTTCTCCGTCTGCAGTTCTTTCCGGATGTGGCTGCTCTGGCACAAGGTAACTGACTCCAAAACACCAGTTGTGACAGTGCTGGAGATCAGAGGGATGTGCGTTAGACTCCCTTTTTTTCTCCTTTTTGCCCTGCTTAAGTGTTACAGACCGGACATATGGAAATTCTTCAGAGACAACGAGAATCCCAGAGCATGGGATCATCTGAACTGCTTACCCGGTGTGCTTCCTGGGTATTTTCTACATAAGTGCTTCTGGAAACTATTTAGATTTTACTAGGGTGGAAATGTGAGGTCCTGTCAAGCCCATGTTATAGCACAGGCATGTGCTCTGGGCACTGAACTTGCAAAATGATGTCAGAGTAGCATAACTCATGCCGTGATGTCTGCAGACAGCCTGGAACAATAACCCAGCAGAGAGCAGGCCTTTAACTTTGGCAGAGGTTGTTTCATGGTGCTTTTAAGTATTTGAAAAGAAGTTATCCTTTTAATACCATGTTGTAATTAACTCTGGTTATCGCTGGTTGGGAATTCTTTCAGCAAAACAGTTTTTCCCTAGAGGGTGTGAGTTCCTATAAAACAAAGTGTGTTTTGTTTATGGGTCTTTTTTCTTCTGCTTAAACAGGACTGCAAATAGTTGGATAACTGCTGATGGTGGTTGTTTTTTTTTTTCTGTTTTCTTAGTGGTTGCCTCATGGCAAACGTTATGTAGAAGACCTGGAATTGGACAAAACAGAATTATAAAACTCTATTCTAAATACGTGACCTAACAGCAGGGTGTATTGGTATATAAGAGGGATAGACTGGGGAGGTGGGTACGTTTTTTTCCATGTGAATAGTTAAGAGTGTTGGCTGCATCTGAGAGAAGGAAGTAATTTTTTTTGGCCTTTAAATCTGCATTAATTAAGATCTGGGGGTTGAAGGACAAATAAAAGGGAGGGACAACCCCCAACCAACGCAAAAGAGTAAATTACCCAAGATGCTACTGTTGCCCCTAGGCTGGGTGGAATTAGACTGGGGGGGTGCCTTCTGCTTCCCCTTCAAGCAAGGGTGTCTGTAACTAAAAGTGCAAACCACGTCTGCTTTGACACACCACTTAGGATGACAGGACCATTTAGGTTGGAAAAGACCTTTAAGATCATCGAGTGCAACCATAAACCTAACACCATCGAGTCCGCCGCTAAACTGTGTCCCTAAATGCCCCAAATACATGTTTTAAATGCCTCCAGGGATGGTGACTCAACCCCTTCCCTGGGCGGCCTCTTCCAATGCTTGACAACCTTTTCAGTGAAGAAATTTTTCTTGATATCTAATCTAAACCTCCCCTGGCACAACTTAAGGCTGTTTCCTCTTGTCCTATCGCTTGTTACTTGGAAAAAGAGACCGACACGTGAGCGCTTTATATTTTGGAGGAGCTCTTCTAGATCCCCTGTGGGCAATTCTTCTGAGCTGTGGAACTCAGCCAGGCTTAGGCAGGGCAGAGCAGCCGTGAGGTGGGCTCCAGATGGTGTATGAGAGAACCTGCCTGGAGCAATCTGTGGGTGCCCTTTCCTCAAGACTGAGATGCCCTGTGGGGTCACCTGGGGACAGAGTAGAGCTTTGTAGGACCTTCGGCTTCAGTGTCTACATGGAAGCACATGTGTTACTGATTTCACGTTGCTGACTGGTGGAAAGTTCATGTGCCTCTTCGTGTGCTGTGAGGCCAGGGAGAGACTGGTGGAGACGCTCGGAACCATTGCCATCACTGCTGACGTTGTGTATGTTCAAAGAGGGATGGGACAAGATCATGGTGGGGGAAAAAGTCACAGAATCACGTGGGGTTGGAAAGGACCTCTGGAGATCATCCAGTCCAACCCCCTGCCAGAGCAGGTCCACCCAGAGCAGGTTGCACAGGAACGTGTCCAGGTGAGTTTTGAATGTCTCCAGAGAAGGAGACTCCACCACCTCCCTGGGCAGCCTCTGCCAGGGCTCTGCTACCCTCACAGGAAAGAAGTTCCTCCTCATGTTGAGGTGGAACTTCTTATATTCACGCCTGTGCCCATTTCCTCTTGTCCT
>JAHREE010110483.1:0-10392 GCA_033628505.1 Tringa tobata | reverse complement strand
AGGGTGGTGAGACACTGGAACAGGTTGCCCAGGGAAGTTGTAGATGCGCCATCCCTGGAAGTGTTCAAGGCCAGGCTGGATGGGGCCTTGAGCAACCTGCTCTGGTGGGAGGTGTCCCTGCCCATGGCAGGGGGGTTGGAACTCGATGATCCTTGAGGTCCCTTCCAACCCTAACCATTCTATGATTCTATGATTCTAAATTCCGAGCTACCTCTGAGTTGGCTGGTCCATCTGTATCAGCAAATGCACTACTGCACAAAACCTACTGGAAGTCGTACCAAGAACGAATTTACAAGGGGGTTGTGCTTTCTTTGACCCCTTAGCACTGTCTGGTGGCATGCTTGGCGCTGTTCACGTCACGCAATAACCCGTGTGTGCCCGTGCGTGGCCACCAAGCAATTCCATGAGGTCGGCACAACGTCTGGTTCTGCTCGTATGCAGGTTAACGTGAAACCATGCTCAGACAAATGAACCTTGCCTCACAGCACAAACGAAACAGCACACTGCTCTGCCTGTTCCAGTTGCCAGTTCAATTGCTCGTTAGGTTAAAGCTCTTTCAGATATCACCTCCGTTTCTCCACCATCCTCCACTGCATGTTATAGCTACTCTTAACAGTCTGTCATGTGGAGCTGGGCTCTTAAATTGCTGTGCAGAATCTAAAAAATATATTCAAGGGAACCAAATCTTTATGAAATATCATGATTGGGTTTTTTTTATTATTATTGTTTTATTTCTAACTGTTGACAACCAAATAAAAATTTCTGGAAAAATGAAGGACCGGTCCCACCCTCTTCCCTCTTGAAGGCTTTATTCAAGAAGGCTCTTCTTTTGTTTTTCTCCACAAAGGTCCCTCAAGTCTCCAGGTAGATCTTGATAAATTCAAAGTAGCTTAAGTTTATTGTAAAGCTAAGCACGTATGTGATACTTCCTGAACGGGATTTCCAACAATCTGATCTTCCATCACTTTGTACCTCCTATATAATTTTTTGTATTTATGCCACTCTGAATGGTGCAGAGCTGTGAAAGGAGCAAGGTTTTCCTGCTTATTTTTTGAGTGATGAACTGAGATTTCTGATAATCTAAAAAGCGTTGCATCAGTCTAACAGACCTTAATGAACTTGGACAAGTCACAGGAAACTGCACAAAGTTGTCCTTTGGTGCTTGACCAGTCTGAGGGTAGGACAGGTGGAATACTATCTACCAGTTCCTGTGGAAGCCAGAGGAGGCCAAGCATAGTTTAGGCCAAGATTGACAAAATAAATCTATGAAGTTTGATTTAAAATCCCACAATGACTGACTCTCTCAGGCTCAGAAAAGATTATTGTAGATAACTAGAGAAAGTGGCTACAATACAATTTTTTTTGAATGATGCTGAAAAATAGAGGCAAGATTTCAAATATAAGAACGTTTTTGAATAATTTGTATTTTTTAATCCATAAGTATAATTCTCTTACAATTTTGTGCAGTTTCTTCTTGCATTCCATTATCGTCAATTACAATATTTAGGTAAAATGAGGAAGGGCAGAAGGACAGGTCTGAGCTCAACTCGAGTTTAGCATTTAAAAAGCTCTAAAGTGCCCAGGTATTCTCAATCTTGGTGACAGGCCAAACCAAATCTTCATATCTTGACGTATTTGGAAACGTAGGGAAGTTCAGGTTCATGTGTTGTGAGCTTATGAAGACTTGCATAGGGCTGCTGCTTCTTTTACCTTCAGTGTATAAAACATCACAGTATTTTCAAACCCCTTTTGCACTGAGCTCTGGTTTTGATGTCTTCTGCAAATTCATGAAGGAGAGTTGAGTGAGATCGCTTTGAATGTTTGAGAAGCATAGTCATCCAAAATACAACTAATTAGATCTTATTTTATATGTCATGAATTAATTAATCTGGGAACTGTATCAGAAATAAAACTCCTGCATAGCTCAGAAAAATGTTATCTTGTTTCCAGCCTTCTATGTGAGTTCTTTGCAGCCATATGAATCATACATCAAAATCTCAGTGCAAAGTAGTCAGTATAACTTTAAAAGCATACAAACCCAAAGTGTGCTAAAACTTTCATTGAATTAAGTTATTTGCAGGCAGGAATGAGTGGTCTGTATGTGTCCAAAGAACAGCTATAGGCATTACCAGTCTTGGTATGTGTCCATGGAAGACGTCAGGCAAAGCTCAGCGAGTGAAATGCTATCCTTTTGCCTGAGAAATAGCTGTTTAGTCTGCAAAGATTCCCTGGCACGTTTCACAAGAGCAAAATTGCATGTCTAGGGTCCCCTCCTGATTCTGCCTCCGTCAGTGTACTGTGACACCTGAAAGCCAGGAGGTTTACACAGGGTGAGCCATTCATCCCCTCTCCCATGCTGTTGTGTTTCATTACATCGCCATGTTTTAGCACGCTTTGATTTACCCGGCTGAAATGATTCCAGTTTTGCAATTGGATTGATAAAGTTTTTCAAATGCAGTAGGTCCACAGGATAAAAGATGTTCCATTAATGTAGCAATAAAGATTAACAGAGAAATATTGTTAACACGTCTGTCCAACTTAATGATTTTAGAAGCTTTACTGACTGGGAGTTAAGCGCTCAGTTGAGCGCTGAGGTTTCTCACACTTCTTTGTGCACGTCAGCCCCTAGGAATAGACTCTTGCAGCATTTATTTTCAGCTTCTGCATGGTGGTTAACTGAAGTGCCAAGTTCTACAGGTCCTCCTGTGATAGCAGGAGCTAATGAAGCTGCTCTATTTTAAAGAGCTTCTTAATCTATGTTAATACAGTGAAGATTATTATAGAAGCAATAATAATCATAGAGAAATTGATAATGACTAGAAATCAATGTCTGGCCTGTTAATTATAAAGCTTTTACTATAAAAAGAAATCATTTAGCAACCGCAATTAACCAGTTAGGAAGAATTTTTATTAGAAGCCCCATTAAATTGGTCTTGTGGTTTCTAATGTACTGGCTGAACCACTGCTATTTTTACTCTAAATCCCTTCTCTATTTTGATGGTCAGGATGCAGAACCAGGTGAAGACTGAAACTTCCATATTTCTGTCTTAAGAGAACAAAACATCTTTGCTTTCCTGTGTAGCTATTCACCCAGACGCATGGGTTGCCATCCTCTCTGCTTTGCAAAGGTACATGCCTAGAGCTTGGGAGCAACCATCGTGCTTTCCTTCCCAAGGAGGTAGGGTCTAGTGCCACTGAAGTCCCACTAGAAAGCCTTCAAGGGCAGCCGAGCGCTCCAGCCTCCCTGGAAATAATTCAAATCAAGTAAATGGAGGCTGGTGCAAGGCCAGTTTGTGTAAAGGTGCTTAAATGGATCTCTGTGTGTTTCTCCTTCCTCTTTGGTGAAGCAAGGATAGGCTATTGTTACGCTTCAGTCCCAAAGAAGGGCTGAGTGCCCACAAGTTGATCTAGTTTTTTTTTTCCAGCTATGGTATTTGAACTAATAAAAGATATTCCCCGTCCTTAGGTTTCCTCTTTAAAAATATATGACTGGTTCTGCTACAAACACATAATGCTGGTCAGATTTACTGGATTTCTGTAATTGCACATATTGTTTTAATCACGTCTAAGTTCCTTTTCCAAACTTCTTTGAGTCTCTGAGTTCGTTTATATTGTTTACCCTGGAAAATGTAGGTTTTGACATGTCGTTTACATAAAATAAGATGAAACACAGAAGCGCTGCTTTTGTTTTGCCTCTTTGGGTTTATGACAATCTCCAAGCTAACAAAACTGGACTGGTAGTAGCCTTGTTGGGCTGGAAATGTTTAAATGAGTCTCAAGGAAACCGACCTGGTATAGCATTGCTTTCATCATTTTGAATTATTATTGTGCTTCTTCCTCCAACCCTGCATCTTGGGTTAGTAAGGACCTGGATCCAAACTTGCGTGAAGTTTTAGTTTGTTCCAGAATACTCTGTGAGAACCTGATGGAGATTGGAGCTCCACACGGAATGCCTGTCTGGCACTGACATTCAAGGCTTGGAAGCCCAGTCTCTCTAACAACCAACGGTGCTCTTGAACAGAGGCTGAAGGTATCATACCATAAACACTGCTAAATGGGATGCTATACTTGATAGATAGCATGCCCACAAAACATCCAGTCTCTCTTAGAGCTGCAAAGTTTTAGACTTCGTAGGCTTTGCTTGAACTTCTGATGGCATCTCACAGTGGCAATAAAGAATGGTGCTGCTTTACTCCTGCGGATTTCTCACGGGGTACGACCTCTTTTGCATTCTAACTGAAGCTATTCATGCAACTTTGTTATCTCTATAACTTAGAGTTTAATGGTACGGTTTGACTGCACACCTTTGGGTTGATTGGTTCTGCTTGAAAACATACCGAA
The DNA here is from genome assembly GCA_033628505.1 of Tringa tobata. Classification (NCBI taxonomy): domain Eukaryota; kingdom Metazoa; phylum Chordata; class Aves; order Charadriiformes; family Scolopacidae; genus Tringa; species Tringa tobata. The sequence continues at coordinate 6,051 of JAHREE010110483.1, read as the reverse complement.
TTTTGTAGCCTATTTCCCTATCTAACTTCAAGGTTTAAAAATACCCTGGGTGTGCTTATGTTAAGCCAGCAAATACTGGACTTGTATCGTATCCCCCCAGGGCTCCCTGCTTAATAGTATGAGTCATATTGTAACACCTAAAAGTAAAGACAATCTGCAACATGGAGCAAAGCTCTATTCATAAAAGCTGATGTATTTTATCTAAAATTTCCAGGTGCTTTATGACTCATTAGTTATTTTTTTAATTTTCTTTTCCTCTAGCGGGTAGTCATCCTTATTTACCCAGGGGATTCACATAAGGAATTCGTGTAAGCGTCAAAACTTAGTTTTCTGATAAAGAAATGGGTGAGAGAATCTATGAGATTCCCACAGAAAAAGAAATTGCAATGTGTGTGTGGGAGTCTGACTAAGAAACCTAATGCTAAAGGGGTTCTTGCTTATCTCCTGAAGCTATGAGAAATATTTGTGATGAAACAAGAAGCTACCTGAAACATGTCTGGGTTTTATTTTTCATCTGTAACGTGAAATTCACGTCATGTCTCACAAAAGGTTCATGAGTCTCTCAAGGAGAGTGGTGTCAAGTGGCTGGTTTTTTTTTCATTTACTTTTTTCATTTCTTTCATTAATGACACTTTAAAAAAAATCATTAAGAAAGGCATTATTATCTCATGCATAAAAAGGGAGACAAATGTATGTCTATTGCTTTGGGCTCTTAGTCTTTGGTGTTCTGTTGTTGGGTGTTTTAATAATTAAGGATTGGCTATATTATTACAGGTACTTTCTTTGAATGATACTATACCATTAATACTTATTAATATATTCATATTTCATTTCTTTTTCTCAAGACAGAGCATACTTCTAAGTATAAATATTTGTCCCTGAATGAATCAGATATTTAGAATAAGTAGCTGAATTCAATCTTCTAGGTAACATCAAAAAAGTAGGTGTTCCTGTATTTCGTCAGTAAAGATATTTAGCTTTCAGAGAATGGGAATCTGGCATACTCCTATTTTCTTTAAAATATTTGAAAGTATTGAGCTAACAGCTTTAGTAAGGCTGCTTATAGCAACATGTCAAGGTTTAACCCTAGCAAGCAACTAAGCACTGAACAGATGCTGGCTCACTCCCTAACCCCCCATGGGTTGGGGAAGAGAATTGGAAGAGTAAAAGTGAGACAACTTGTGGGTTGAGATAAGAACAGTTTAATAATTGAATTAAAAAAAAAAAAAAATTAATGAAGAGGAAAATTAGAAAAAGAGAGAGAAATAAACCCCAAGGAAGACAAATGATGCAAATGAAAAACAATTGCTCACCATGAAACAACTGATTCCCAGCCTGTCCTTGAGCAACAGCAGCCACCCCCAGCCAACTCCCCCCAGTTTATATGCAGAGATGGTGTTATATGGTATGGAATATCCCTTTAGCCAGTTTGGGTCAGCTCTCCTGGGTCTCCTCCCACTTCTTGTGCACCTCCAGCCTTTTTTGCTGGCAGGGCATGAGAAGCTGAAATGTCCTTGAGTTAGTGTAAGCATTGCTTAGCAACAGCTAAACGTGTTATCAGTATTATTCTCATACTAAATCCAAAATACAGCACTATACCACCTGCTAAGGAGAAAATTAACTTTATTCCAGCTGAAATCATGACACAGCACCAAGCTGAATTTTGGTTCCCTGTTAGATTTCTGTTTCAGATCATTATAAAGTACTATTTGATAACTTATCAATTTTTATTTCATTATTTTTTAAATCTGAAAAATAAACCAACACAAAACCAAATCCTAAATTATCGTGAGAGTGATGATAATAGCGGCATTCCTAACTTACAGTCTTGTGAGAGAAAAAAAGCTTAGTGTTTGTGTCTTTTTTTCTGATGCTGCTTCAAAGAAAGCATTCAGATAGCCTAGTGATAGCCTCAAAGTTAGCCTAGTGTTTCTCATTAACTTTGACCTGTGATGGCATATACAAACTATATGATGGTGTGCTTATTGGGATGCTTACTATCAAAATATTCTGCAGGACCCTGTCTGGAAAAACAGCTAGGAAATTATTAATTTTTTTTTAAATCGTGCTTCTTTCAGAAAACTCAGAAGCTTCTCTGGGTACATCTCAAAACTTAGTGAATGATTTGTACCAGTTTTCAGGTACAAAATATGGAGGCAAAAGCAAAATAACTACTGGGTGTGAGGTCCTAAAACAAAAATGCATTCATTTGGGTTGGAAGCAAATAAGACAATAGCAGGTTAAGGGGACGAGATAATCTCCATCCCAAAATTGTACAGGAAATGGTGCATGAAAAGCAGGTCCAGTAGAAAGAAGTTTTAATAAATTATTTGAGCCAACAGTGGTACCATCTGATTGGAAAACAGCAATGTAGTATTCATAGTGGGAAGGATTATGAAGGGATAATGCCAGCATTATTAGCTTTGAAGATTTTCCCTATCTCTGGCCAAACTACAAATCCGGTTTGGACCAGAGCAGGAGAAAGCCTGCCAGCAGGGAAGAGCAGTAGACCCTAATGGGAGTAAAGGGACCATCCTTCAAAAGAGGAAGAGTTGTCTGAGATCCAGATCCTCTTCAGGGAGTAGGAATCTGAAATAGGGCCATCAGCCATCAAGATATGATAAAGCTATGTAAACTAGGTCTTTTTGAAAACTGCTTTTGATTTCCAAGTAAATTTATCACTATTACATTAATTTTTTGCAAGAAAAACAAAATCCCAACCCCCTTGGATTTTGGAGGACTACTTTGCCACTGTATATAGGTATTAAAACTCTCCAAAAGAAAAACCAGGGGTGTCCAGACTCTTTCAATCAGGCAGAATAACAACAATTAACCTTCAGAGTGCAGTAGCCCAAGCCCTCTTCTTCACAGAGGAGATCTGGCTGCCCAAGCCGTGCGTGCAGAGACAGGAAAGGAAGCGCCAGAGAAAGGATTCCTGCTGCCTCGACAGGACTGAGACACCCCAGCTTTCTACTGTGCTGTGGCAGGTATCCTTAGAAAACATCCTGTGATGCTGGCCTCATGGATGTTATGATATATGAGAGGAAGGATGGATTAGGAGTTAGGCACTGAAAAAGTGGCAGGCCAGAATGTAGGAGGTTTTTCTCTATTGCTTCCCTTGGAATACTGTGGATGTTATTGAGGGAAATGGCTGCACTGAGGAATTTTCCAATACACTTATACTGATATAATCCCCTGTGGATATCCTTATTCTGCTGTAGCAGTCTCCACCTGGAACTTTACCTGCTGATATAACTCCTAGACAAGACCATAGCCTGTAATGTACCCCAGTTAACCATCTATGAAATGAAAATTATGGCACCTCCATCCCTCACAGAGATGTCATTAGGATGAAATGCATTATAGATTGTGAGGCACTCAGGTATTGTAATGTAGTCCTAGAAGTATGATAAGGTGCAGAGGAGAAAAAATGTGTGCCTTCGTAAATCACAGCCCTAGCAGTGGCATGTCAAACTCATGGGATGCAATCAGTTGAGCTCAGATCGAGTCTTGGTCGTTAGTGGTCCAGTTTGTGTCAGATCTTTTCATTAGACCTCCTCCAGCTTTGAATCCTTTTCCAGGTTTTGGAGGGTGGGGGAGTGGGGCAGAAACAAAGTTGGAATTGGCTCGCGCTTGTATTTGATGTTTTGATTTTATTTCATAAAGATGGTGACGGAGAGAGTAGAAGAATTTCCTGTTAGATGGGTGGCCAGATGAGCTATAAGGAGCTGTAAAAACCTGACCAAACAGGGGGATACTTTAAGGACAAATTTAAGTCTTGGTGATTAAAAGGGTTTCCAGTCCTTTGGGTGCTCTACCGAAAAGTTTCACACAGGAACTCCAGTGATTGAAGATGCATAAGTTCAGAAGAGATACTGTAGACCACAGAGATAACAGTGTGTATCCCCGGGGGCCTTGGCTGAGCGGGCCACTAACAAACAGATCCAAAAGATAGTGAATGCCACCTTCTGATAGTAACAACATTGAAAGGAGGGGAAAATATTTCATCATCCTTTGATGAGGTTGAGACAACAGCTCAGGACCTCAGGATCTGAGGGGCCGGACAAAGAATGAGGGAAGGTTGGAAGGAGGAAGAAGTACGGCTGCAGAATAGACAGAGGAGGTCAGATGATTAACTTCTTGTATGTTGCTATATGCAAAGCCCCCACGATGACATACAACTCATTTTTCTCCCTGCTCAGAGACCTGAGATCGGTAACTCAGTTTGGAGGCCAAGATATTGGCTGATGGATGCCAGTTTTTGGGAAGCAGTTGTTCTATTCTGCATTGATGCTGCAGAAGGAAGCAGCATGTGACAGGGCTGCTGTGCTGCCACCTTAGGGCACATAGCCCAGCAGCCCACTCATATAGCAAGGGGTGCAAAAAAAGGCTTCTTCAAAACGTTTAAATCCTAGCCACCAGGAGCACGTGGCCCCCATGGGAGGTGAGCGCGCAGTTATAAACTAACAGTACAAAATTAAAACTGGAATTATCAGAGACAGATGAGAAAGCAGTAGTAGCACATACAACTTTAATATAGTCGACTCTTCTCCACTAGTGTTGCTCCACGGAACTGGATTTGGGACTTTCACTCTGTTGCATGGTTTTGGGGTGGTTAAGGATATGCTGGTTGGATTTGGTTTAAAATATTTTAATATGTTGAGCAAGCGCTATAACAGAAAAGAGAAATCTATGAGGTGCTGACAAAAGAGGAGAATATAAACTGTCCTTTGCTCCATCCAGCCTTCTCAGTGGAACAAAAGGTGTAAAAGATGCAAACACACAGCGCAGAGGAGCCCTAAACCTTTACAATCTTCTGGTCTGTCCTTCAGGTCTTATTTTCTTCAGCTGCCTATTCCTATTTAGCTACCTTCTCGTCTAGTTCCGACCTGTATAAATAAAATTTCTGTCTCTGCTTTACTTCTCTGTATTGTTTCTAGGAAAAGGGAAAGTCCATTTTAATTCAGTGCTACCCTGGAATTCACCCCCCTGCTGGGGAAGCTGAATGCTGGGGCTCAGCGCTCCTGCCTGCCTTGAGTGCTGTAGATAATCCTTTTAAATGGAGGTTTGGAGAGAAGGATTTACTTCTAAAGTGTTTTCAAGGGAGGGGGAGAGCATCTGGGATTGCAAACAAAGGGACCTATTCCTGGTTGGGAACAGCAGAAAGGTTTGGTGTTGCTCTCCATCCTTCTCCAGAAGCAGTGTACAGCGTGGCAAGGGTCATTCTATTTTATATAGAGGTTTTTGGCCCTAAAGATTTTTTTTTTCCCTCCTGAGATGTTCAACCAGAAAGATTCAGTTGGGATAAGTGGAGGGGAAAATAGTTGCCAGACTGGCACTTCTGGAAGCCTTTGGGAGCGTGGAGCAAGAGTCCACCGGGACCTTCTGCAGCGCAAGCGACCGGAGCACATACCCTCAGCTTGTGTAGAAATGGGAACTGATGCTTCAAGCAGTTTGGTCTGCACATCACGAGGGGTTTCATTTCAGCTTATTGTGAAAAGCTTTTCATAATTACAATGATACTCTTGAGTTAAAAGTGCTGTATTTTTCTATGCTTATTGTGAATTCTAGCTAGAATGGCGAGTAAGAGGCTGTTCAGAAAGGTGTTTATTATGTGTGTGTGTTTGTATATCTTGCTGTGATTGGACATTAGTGTGTGTACTGAAAACAGAAATATATTAGAACAGAAGATGTTTTAGCCTCTGTAGATTTGATGCACCACTGTTAAGCTTGCTTTATAGGCTTCACTTATGAGTATGCTGAGAAATTAACTTTTATCCTGCTAAAACATACTCTCTGCAACTCTAAATTAGAAAAAGAGACAGATTAATGAGGTAAAATATTAACTCTGGAGTGCAAGAATCACTACCCGTGGACATGTTTATTCGTTTAAAACCAATATTTTCATTCTATCAGCAGCAAAGAAACTCTCTGCCCTTATTGTGAGGCCGAGGACGGGAGATTTCATTCAAATTAAGCACTGCTAGTTTTTCAGCGATGCTGGCAGGAGGGGGCTAAGGCTGCTTTGATTCCACCTTCTGAGTTTTCTGA
>JAHREE010110416.1:0-10276 GCA_033628505.1 Tringa tobata | reverse complement strand
CAGGAAAAATGTTTACATCAAAGGGGTTATTAAGACTTGGAACAGGCCGCCTAGGGAAGAAGTTGAGGCACCATCCCTGGAGGTATTTAAAAGATGGCTAGACATAGTGCTTAGTGACACGGTTTAGTGACGGTTTTCATCAGAGTTTGGTTGGCGGTTGGACCAGATAGTTTTCAGGATCCCTTCCGACCTAGACAATTCCATGATTCTATGAATTCGGTCGGAAAAGATCCTCAACGTAGCGGAGCCTGTCCGGTAACCTAACGCTGCCCAGTCCACCACTAAACCACGTCCCTCAGCAGTACGTCTACACATTGTTTAAGTACCTCCAGGGGCAGCGTCCGCACCGCTTCCCCGGGCAGCCCGTTCCGATCCTCGACAACCCTTTCGGTGGTGAATTTTTTTCCTAATAAGCAACGTAAACGTGCCCCGGCGCCACTTGATACCTCTTACCCTACTTCTCATTACTCGGGAGGGGAGACCAATCCCCACCTCGCTTTAACTTCTTTTCAAGTAGTTGTAGAGAGGGACAGGGCCTTCCCTCAGCCTTCTTTTCTCCATGCGGAACGACTCCGGGTCCCTCAGTCGCTCCTCATCAGAGTTGCTCTCCAGACCCCTCTCCGGGGTCCCAGACCTTCTCTGAACACGACCCAGTATCTCAATGTGTTTTTTGTAGCGAGAGGCCCAAACCCAGTATTTAAGGCAGGGCCTCAGCGCCCCCGAGTACAAGGGGGACCATCGCCACCCGAGAACCACCAGCCACACTATTCCCGATTCAAGCCAGGATGCCGTAGACCTCCTAGGCCACCCGGGCACACGGCTGGGCTCTCAGCAGCCGGCCATCGACCATCATCCCCAGGTCCTTTTCCACCGGTCAGCTTTCCAGCTACTCTTCCCCAGGCCCCTAGCTCCGCACAGGGTTGTCAAGACCCAAGTGCAAGTTCTGGCCCTTAGCCCTGTCAAACTTTATCCCAGAGGCCTCAGCCCATCGATCCAGCCCGTTTAGATTTCTCCGTAGAGCTTTCTGACCCTCGAGCAGGTCAACTCTCCTGCCCGACAGGCTTGCCGAGGTCGTGCTCGATCCCCTCGTCCAGATCATCGACAGAGATACTAAACGGAACGGGGCCCAACACGGCGCCCCAGGGTGCACCGCTCACGATAGGGTGTCAACCGGACGTAACTCCACTCAGCACATTTTTGGGCTGGTTCTCCAGCCCATTTTTGTGCCCATCAAAGCGGACGCCTGTCCAAGCCGTGAGCAGCCAGTTTCTCCAGGAGCAGGCTGCGGGAAACGGTGGTAGAGGCTGTACTAAGATCTAGGTAGACAACGTTCACACTTTTTCCGGGTTCAGTAAGCGGGTCACCTTGTGATAGAAGGAGATGAGGTTAATCAAGCAGGACCCGCCTTTCATAAACCCGCGCCGACCACATTCGATCGCCCAGTCGTGCCGTACGTGCCACGCAACGGCACTGGAGACAATCCTCTCCGTAACCTTGGCCGGCACCCAGGCCAGGCTGAGAGGGCCGCAGTGCCCCGATTCCTCCTTCCGGCCCTTCCTGTAGATGGGAGTCCCTTTTGCTGCCCTCCAGCCAACCGGGACCTCCCTAGGTAGCCGGGACTACCAAGAAGTGACGGAAGGGGCCGTGCGAGCCCTTCCGCGGGCTCCTCCGGTACTCTTGGGCACATCCCATCCAGTCCCAGAGTCCGGCAGGAGCGTAAGCGGGCATACCGGGACGTTCACCAATTTACTCTGGGTTTCAGCGGCTTCATTTTGCTCTTCCTCTTCCGGATTAGGGGGACGGATAGCCGGCCAAAAAGCGGTCTAAGTACGTGAGATAAAGAAGGCAGGAAGAACCCTAGCCATTTCCTCCTCCTCTATCACTATGTTTCTCCCCACATCCAATAAAGGGTGGCGGGTCTTTCTTGTCGTTGCTAATGCAATTATGGAAGCAGTTATTACTGGTTTTTGGGGCAGTAGATAAAGTAAGTTACAGTTGGGCTCTAGCCTGTCTAATTTTCTCCCCGTTTAATCGATGACATCCTCATAGTCCTCCCAAGTCGCCCGGTCTGTCTCTCAAAGGTCACAATAAGCTCTCCTTTTCCTCCCAAGCTCCAGCCATCGTTAGAAGGCTGGAAATTCCCCCGGCGTCCACGCCACGCTCGTCTCGGGGGGCTACGAGGGACCGTCCGCTCACGCTCGTAGCAGAGAAGGGTCCCCGAGCCCCCTGAGGGATTCCCTCCCGCCCGGTCGCCGGGACCAGCACAAGGGAGGGAGCGGTATCGAAGACCTTCGGGGTGACCCTAGCGCCGGTGAATGCTAACAGATGAATAGCTCTTTCTGTGCGGAGGGAAACGCATGTTTCCTTTGCCAAGGTATTTTGCGTGTCTTGAAAAGAGAGCCCGTCTCCCGCCGTAAAGGGGAGGGGGCGCAGAGCTGGGCATAGCGTAAGGTCCATCTGGATTTCATCAGCAGCAAATGACGGGAACGGCGCGAGCGAGGCGAGGACCCCCCGGCCCCCCGGTTTTCCTTCCCCTTTCCCCCTCGTCTTTCTTCTAGAGGTCCCGGAGGGCTTCTGGGACCACGGGGGCCGGAACACAGCGGGCAGACAGAGAGCAGATAGAAGGGTTTATGGGAAGCATTGCACGTAAAGACGGGCAGAGACGGCACGGGCAAGAGCCCGCCGCAGCCGCGGGAAGACGGGCTACACACACGGCTCGTTCACGGCGCGAGCAAATCGAGACATGTGTCGAGCGGGCAGGTCCATGAGCAGGGCCGCCCATTCTCTTTTATTGTTATTTACGTGGGAAGCGTGAGAGGACGTATGTTGGTGCAGAGGGCCCTCGTCGTGGGGTTGTAGGGCAGTCATTTGCCGTACGAGGTCTGTGTTCCGTGGAGGGAGGGCGCAGCAAAGCTAGAGTTACCGAACGTCTCCCGCACTTCGGTCTTTATCACTGCCTCGGGAATCCCAGACCTTGGAAGTAGGAGAAAGAGCCCAGAGAAAGGAAGATTCTCCCTCCGTCGAGGAGGATCAAGCTAGAGATCATTAAGGCAAATTCGACACCCACAAGTCACAGAATCGCAGAGTCAGGGGACGATCGGGGTCGGGAGGGACTCTCCAGAGATCTTCCCGTCCGTCCCCCCCATACCGGAGCAGGGTCACCCAGCGCAGGTCGCACAGGACGGCGTCCGGGCGGGTTTGGAACACCTGGCGGTCAGTGAGACAGTCGACCAAGATCTGTGAAGCGTGGGACGTAGGAGGAGCCGTGTCTTCAGCGCCGGAGTTAGTTCACAGAATCCCTGGCGGATACGGGGTCGGAAGGGACCTCTGGAGATCACGTAGTCCAACCCCCCAGCCAAAGCAGGTCTAGCTCGAGCAGGTCGCACAGGAACGCCTGCGGGCAGGCTTTGAACGTCTCCAGAGACGGAGAGTCTACCACCTCTCCGGGCAGCCTGTTCCCATCATCCACCACCCTCAAAGGAAAGAAGTAGGTCTTCACGTGCAGATGGAAGTTTCTACGTTCAAGTTTGTGCCCGTTACCTCTTGTCCTGTCACCGGGCAGTACTGCAAAAAGACCGGCCCCATCCATCCGACACCTACCCTTTAAGTATTGATAAGGACAGAAAAGATCTCCCCTCAGTCTCCTCCTCTCCAGCCTAAAAAGACCAAAACCCTCGGCCTTTCCTCCTCAGAGAGCAATCCACAGACTGCGACAGGACACACCCACAGGCCCAGAGGGATGCTGCAGCAGTCATCGCGAAGCCGCTCTCCATCATCTCGGAAAGGTCACGGAGAACAGCAGAGGGGTCCGAGGACCAGAGGAAAGCTGACGCGACGCCAGCCTTCATAGAGGTCCAGAAGGAGGAGCCGGGAAAGTGCAAGCCCATCAGTCTCACCTCCATCCTCGGAAAGGTGACGGAACAGCTCATCCCGGATGTCATCTCCAAGCACGTAGAGGAAGAGAAGGTTATTAGGAGAGGTCGACACGGATTCACCCAGGGTAAATGAAGCTCGACCAATCGGGGAGGCTTCTACAACGGCCAAGGGGGCGAACAGCCGACGTCATCCATCTGGACTTCAGCACGGCTTCTGACACCGTCTTCCAGAACATCCTCAGAGGTAGGCCTAGGAAGTGCGAGTCAGACGAGCAGACAAGGGGTCGGACGCAGAGCCAGCGGACTCTGGGCAAGTCTGCCAGCGACACCGAGCCAGAAAGAGCGGCCGACAGTCCCGTAGGCCGTGCCGTCATCGGGTGAGACCGGGACGGGCCGGCGAGCGGGGCAGAGGGGAACCTCACGAAGTTCCAAGGGGTGCGCGGAGGGTCCCGCACGTCGGGAGGAAGAACCCCACGTGCCAGCACAGGTTAGAGGTGGGAAAGGAGCTCCGCAGAGAGAGAAGCGGGAGTCCCCGCCGACAACCGGTCCACCGGGAGCCAGCAAGGTGCCCTAGCGCCCAAGAAGGCCAACGGTCTCTCGGAGCACCTTAAAAAGAGCGTGTCTTGCAGGCGGAGGGAGGTCCTCCTCCCCCCGTCCTCCGCCCCGGTCAGGCCACAGCCAGACCACCGTGTCCAGTTCCGGGCTCCTCAGTCCAAGGAAGACAAGGAGCTAGGGGAGAGCGTGCAGCGGAGGCTACGAAGATGGTCACTGTCTGGATCACCTGTCTGTACGTGTCAAGCCTGAGGGATCCGTGTCTGTGCAGCCTGGCGAGGAGAAGAACGAGAGGGGATCCTATCAGAGCAGATCAGTATGGAAAGGGCGGGCATCAAGAGGACAGGGCCCACTCTTTTCAGGGGCGCCCGGCAAAGGGACAAGGGGTGACAGGCACAAACCGGAACACGGGAAGTTTCGTATCTTCATGAGGAAAAGTGTCTTCACTGCGAGAGTGCCGGAGCCCCGGTCCAGGCCGCCCTGGAGAAGGCGAGCAGTCTCCTTCCCCGGAGACATCCCAAAGTCGCTCGGACACGATCCTGTCCGACAGGTTCAGGGCGAACTTACTGTGGCAGGGGGTTCAGAGCAGTGGATCTCCGAAGGGCCCTTAGAAGCGCTACCGTTGTTTGTTTCCGTGACACAGGCAGCTTTCCAGGGGAAAGCGTCAGGTCTCAGAAGGACTCGCCTTTGGAGCCAAGGTCTCAGGGGACGGGGCCTCCGAGCCCTCCCGTCCCCCTCGGGGCCACCAGGCGTCAGGTATTAGGATCTTGCGTCGGCCGAGGGAGCAGAAGCCCAAGGGGCGTTCTGGGTCCGCGGGAGGTCAGTAGGACCGAATCCCATTGACGCCTCAAAGCGTCCGGTCCCAGAGGCATCGATGTGTGGGTGTCGCAGCTTTGACAGGGAGAATCGGCAGCCTTTCGGCCAGAGGAGCCAAATCTCTCCGTGGGGCATAAGCTGATCCGTGCGGTCCATAATCCTTTTCTTTCCCATTTCCGCTCTCTGTAGCCAAGCTCCCCCGGGTGGAAATCCCGAGCAGTAATCGTTTCCTACAGCTCTCGGGTCTCGTCGCTCGCAGAGCTCCAGCAAAGGTGTGCTTTGTCGCCCAAAGGGCGAGCTGTCGGACGAGGGGGCAAGGGGGCAGGTAGAACGGGCAGCAAATGTCGGCGGGGCCGGAGGCGATGGACGGGACGGGACGGGACGAAGCCCACGGCTGTCAGTATCAGGCGTCGGTGGCACGCGGCGTGACGATGTTTTGGGTTTAGGCGGACTCTCTGAGGCTGTCGTCATATGCTTTCTCTCTGTGTATAAGAAGCCTCGAAGCCCGGCAGGGGACACCGCGTCCCGTAACACGGCCGTAAAGGTTCAGCGGCGATGAGTCCGCCTTCGGGCCGAGGCTTCTCAGCTGGAATGGGGGCACGCGAGCGGGAAGGTCCACGTCTGGGGTTTAATAACCAGAGTAGCGATAATAGGGCTATGAAAGCGATCATGGGTGGGAAGAGAGCATCTCTGGTACAAGGAAAAGCTGAGAGACCCGGGTCTGTGTAGCTTCGAGAAGACCGAGAGGGGGTCTTGTTAATGCGTTGAAGTATCTAAAGGGCAGGCGTCCAGAGTCTGGGGTCAGGCTTTCCTCAGTGGCACACAGCGGCAGGACGAGGGGCAACGGGCACAGACCGGAACAGGGGTCGTTCCGTCTGAACGTGAGGAAAAATATTTTTCCTTTGTCGGTGTTGGAGCTCTGAAGCAGGCTGGCCAGAGAGGGAGCGGAATATCTCCTTCGGTGGAGATATTCCAAACCCGCTCGGACGCATTCCTGTCCGGCCTGCTCCGGGCGACCCCGCTCCGGCATGGGCGTCGGAGTAGACAATCGCCTCAAGTGCCTTCCGAGCCCTATTAGTTTGCGATGCAGGGTTTCTGAGTTGAAAAGAGTAAGCGTGCGACTGTGTGGCGGTCAGAGAGGGTAAGCAGGGATGCACGTAGCAGCCCCCCGGCGCAGGTCCCCCGGGGCCCCGTGCACGTGGTCGCACCTCTCCGGCTCCGCCGCACAGTCTCTCCTAGCCACTGGTCACCGTGTCTCATCCGTAGGCAATGGCAGTCAGATAAGCGATACAAGAGCTGGGAATGAATCCCATGTAAAATAGGGCAAAATACGGCACGGCCAGCAGCGGGAGGCCGGCAAGGTCAGATGGCGCCATCCGTGCCGCTCGAGAAGCCGCGACGCATCCCTCCCGGTCCACGTCCGGCACCCGCCCCACAGGCGATTCGGGCCAGAGCAGGGCCGGGGGGATTTCCAAGCGGCGTTACCCCGACGGCAGGACAGGGAGATCTCGGGCCCCGGCACCACGTCGGTGCAGTGCGCCGCCGAGCTCCGCACTCAAACGCCAAGCGAAGCAGCTTGAGTCAAAATCCAGGGCCCAAGGTTTCCTTGTGCAGCAACAGGGTCTGGCGCCGGGGATAGTCAGTGGGAGGGCAGGGGGTTCACTTATTCTGCACTGTAGACACAGGCACAGGAACGTGTGTTCTTGTTCAGGGGAGCATTTTTCCGGGCAGATAGGTCTCTCGGTGTTTCCAGAAGTGAAGCCGTGTCTCAAAATGTCAGTCGTGGCTATCCGCAGAGGAAGGTCGCATCGCACGGGAAGGCCGGCCCCTAGGCTGCGGCGACATCGAAGGGCTGCAGCCCTGGCAAGTGTAGCGGAACAAACCTTTGCGGGGTACAGGGCTACGCAATCAGTCCACAAGTAACGGACAGCAGTCCGGTCCGGGTCCGCTCACAGAGCGGTGTCTCCCGGTAGGTGTCCCCCGATACCATACCTGGAGAGGGACAGATCCTTTGTCAAATCCATAACGTGTTTTGTCATGGGGCGGGAAGCTTTCGAGTCGCGGGGCACACACGGCACCGCATCCGGGCGCCTCTTTGGCACCTTCGACCTTTGCCAGGCTCGGTCAGCACGGTAGGGGACGGGGAGGCGTCCAGGCGCCCCGCGGACCAACGGGTGGGGCGATAACCAGGTCCGCGTCAGGCGAGCGCATCGTCCCTGATGGGGACGGCCCTGCCACAGAGGCCAGGGCTCGGTTGTTCCTTTCCGCCTAGGCGAAGGGAGGCAAGGCACAGGTTATCGGCCAGGCAGCGTGTCCGTGCAAGATTTGAGGGGATCTCAGGGGAGCGGGTTTGATCTGAGGACGGGCGTTCGGCAGAGAGGGAGAGTCGCTCGCGCCGCCCTTCGGTCTAGACACCCTGGCAGCACGCGTGGGGGGTCAGCGGTCTAGGTCGGCCTTCACCCCGTCCTTCCCTGAGGCCACAGGGCCAGCCTTCTCTAGGAGAAGGGGACGGAGGGACAAGGGTCCCCCAGCCCTCACGACGGGTAGAGGGCGACCCGGGCGGACGGCAAGGGGAGGACGGCAGAGGGTCGGTCCCATCCAGTTGCAGACCTTTCTGCGCGCGTCACAGAACGGTCCTCACCAGGACATCGTGCCTCATGCCGTCTCCGACGGCCACGGGCCACCCTTCACGTATCCTCCGGCGAAGCCCCTCTCATCCTCGCGCCCCACGGTTTCGGGGCAACGGGAGGAGGAGGAGGAAGGGCACACGCACCAGCGCAGCTCCCACGCGGCGCCGCGAGCAACACCTCCATCTTGTGGTTAGAGCAGCATCAGTCCTCGTGTCCTACCACGGGCACTTGTAGCGAGATGCCCTAATGGGTAAAAATAACGGATTTTGTTGTCTGGGAGTAGCCAGGCATTTCCAGAGCGGAGCTTTCCCTGCTCCAGGTCGCGGTCGGGGACGCCCGGTAGGCGGGAGACAGGACGGGATAAGGAGTAGCGTTCGGGGGAGGTGTCCAACGAAGAAGGGCGGCTCAGAAAAGTAGGCACAGCGACGTCCATGCACAGGAGGGGCACGGGGCCGAGCCGCGGACGTCCGCCGGCAAATTTGGCCAGCACAAGAGGCTTGCAGGCCGGCCAAGGAGCCGGCGAGGCCAAGGGAAGGGCCGTTCACACCGGGCGTAGGGGCTAGAGGGTGATCTACAGTCAGGATGGGGGGCTTTGTCACGGCCGGACAGAGCCATCGGGGCGACCGCGCCAGACTTCCCGCTCTCGGCACACAGCCTGTCCCCAGCGCGTTCCCTCCGTCAGTCGCATGTGGACCGATGCACGGGCAGTTTCCTCTGGGAGGGACGTTACGAAGAGGCAGTGGGGACCAGCAGCCCCCCAGGGCGTCTGTTCTCTCGGCCCGCAGAGAGTACTCGGCGGGGCTTTCGTCAGCCATCGGCCTCCAGGCAGCCGGCGTCATTTCCAGTCTGCGTCTCATTCCCAAGGGCGTTGAACATAGGAAGGATGTAGATCCATGGGAGTAGGTTGATAGGAGGGCCGGAACGATGCCGTGACGGCCGGAGGCCCTCCGCCGTGAGGACAGGCCAGAGAGTAGGGGGATTGAGCCGGAGAAAAGAAGGCTCCGGGGCAACCTTCGAGCCCCTTCCAGTCCCTACAGGGGCTCCAGGAAAGCCGGAGAGGGACTGGCCATCAGGGAGGGGAGCCACAGGAGTAGGGGGAAGGGTTTTTCTCCGGACGACGGGAGATAGAGATGAGATCTCGGGAAGAACTTCTTTGGTGCGATGGAGTTGAGACCCCGGGCCGGGCGGCCCGGAGAAGGTGCGGCCGCCGCATCCCCGGAGGGGTCGGAGGCCCGGTCAGACGGGGCCGGGAGGGTCGCGTTCCGGTGGGAGGCAGTCCCATCCACAGCCGGGGGGGTGGGACTAGACAGTCTGTATCCATCGTCGGAAGGTATGAATCTAGGAATGTATGAATCCTAGGGACTGTCCGGCAGAAGCAGGACATGTGGCCGAACATCCTGGCTGTGTCTGCCATAGTTTTATGAAGGTGGGGGCGCAGCGTCGCCACCAGCTCCGCAGTTGCAGACCACCCAGTTCTAGAAGGACAGAGGTACGGCGCGAGGGGGCTAGAACATCTCTACGATGCGCAAAGGCCGAGGGTCTTTTTAGTCTGGAGAAGTGTGGGGGGAATGCGACGGATGCCGATAAATACCGAAAAATTGGGTGTCTGGAAGACAGGGCCGGTCTTCTTTCAGCATTGGCCAGCGACAGGACAGGGGGAAACGGGGAGAAACTTGCACATAAGAAGTTGCACTAAGCGGAACCTCTTTCCCACGAGGGCGGTCGTGCACCGGAACGGGGCGCTCAGAGAGGCGGCGGAGTCTCCGTCTCTGGAGACATTCAGACCCCACCCGGGCACGTTCGTGTGCAACCCGCTCTTGCAGGAGGGTCAGACTAGAGGATCTCCAGGGGTCCCTTCCAACCCCACGTCATTCCGCGACTCCGTGGCGTCAGCATGATTGGTGCCGTGCACCAGGCTCAGCGTAGGCGGCGAGACGGGGTCTCTAGAAAGGCCAGGGGCTGTTTCCAGAGGTTGGAGCTTGTTAGGAAACGAGGCCCGTGGATAACCAGGGCGGCACAGAAAGGGCAGCGAGGGCGTCAGCGCGTTCGATCCGGGCCCGGCCCGGTCCCTCGGCAGGTCTCGGGGGCTCCCGGTTAATCAGCAAACAGAGGTCAGGGTCCCCGAGCACGTGGGAGAGAGCGAATCATCGCAGGGAGGGGAACGCGGGGGGTCGGGAGCGAGGGCGAAGGGACCGAACGGCAGGCAGTTTGGCAAGAGAGTTTTATTGAGCGCCGGCCAGACCCAAAGGGCGGCCGGGCGTCAGGAGGAGGAAGGGGGAAAGCCGGCCACGAACCCACAAGCGCCCATTCCTCCCCTGCCCCATCCCCAAACGTCCTCCGGGAGCTCCAGGGACCCTCCGGGACTCAACGTGCTTTTGCCTCCTACAGGCGCACTGTTTCTGG
>JAHREE010110414.1:0-12061 GCA_033628505.1 Tringa tobata | reverse complement strand
CTCAGTAGGTGTTGTATAAAAAGTACTAAACCTTTATACTGAATCTGAGAGGGTTACTGTCCTACTTTCAAACTGTAAGGTAACAACCAATAAAAATGAAGCAGCAAGTGTTGAGAAAACATGTAACAAAAGCAGAAGCAGAGCCCAGTACAAAGAGGAAAGGGACGCCCAGCACCTGTATGAAGCTACAGCGGGAGAAGAGCTTAGGACTTGGACAACCGACACAGCTACCTGAAAAGGTGAGCACACCTCCAATGAAAATGGACAGAAACAAGAAATGGGTTTTGTGTATCACAGTTTTAACTGTGATGTTAAAGATTTATCTCCTTATTAATTTAGACTGTTTGTAGGGTTGTAGCCTGAATAATACTACATTTTGATTGTAAAGATTCTGTCTGGACAAAGTGTTAAGTCTGTATACATCCCCTTTAGCCCATAATGAGATTTTGAGTAGAATACAAGCAACTCCCTCAGATAATCCCTTGTGACAGAGTGTTGTTTTAAAACAGGTTAGATTTCCTCATCCTATCGAACTTCTTACAGAAAGGATGTTCTGAAACTTCTCTTCTGATTTCCAGCCTTATTTCAGCCTTGTATGGCTTATAGCAGAGATCTCGTTCCAATATTGGTTTGTCAGATTCTGGATGTCTAGGCAGACTCCAAGCGCTGCTGTTCTCCCAGAATGTGTACTCACTTTCTTAGGTACAAATTACTCAATTTCCTCCTGAACCTGTGGCCCTATTTACTGTAACTCTTCCTTTCTCATAACTTCTTGATGGTTATTCCCTGATATATATATCTATAAATGACTCTACCCTCTCTCAGCCTGCTAGAGTATACAAGTGAAGATTTATTTCCCCTGTGCCTGATAGTTTAGGCTCATTTTGCTTCTAACCTCTTTATACAGGTGGCTCCCATTGGAAATTATTCCTCTTGAACCTGAGTAATTAGAATTGCCCATAATCATACAATTATGACCAAGAAGTTGCCCTATAAAACAGTGAGGGGCATTTAATTTCAATGAAGACCTTTCAATTTAGACATAAAATAAAACAAATACTGATAACATTTGTCAATGCTGTTCTATCAACTGCTTAGAAATTATAGGAAAGATTAAGAACTGACCTGTGTATTTAGTGAGAAAAAAACCCACCAAAACTGTAGGTGAAAACTAGACTATTTATTATTAAAGGATTTTAAAAAACTCAAACTATCGTGGCAAAAGTGTTCTGAAAAGACTTTAAATTTGTATTACAGAAACTGAATTGGAGGAAAATGCTTCTTGAACTGGGGAGGCCAGAACTGGATGCAGTATTCCAGTTGTGGCCTCACCAGTGCAGAGTAGAGGGGAAGAATGACCCTCTACTGGCCACACTCTTCCCTATACAGCCCAGAATTCCATTGGTCTTCTTGGCAACAAGGGCACATTGCTGGCTCATGGAAATTTTGCTATCCACTAGGACTTCCAGATCCTTCTCCTCAGTAGTGGTGTCCAGAAGATCCAACCCTAACCTGTGTTGGTTCCTGGGGTTCTTCCTCCCCAGGTGCAGGACCCTACATTTGCTCTTGTTGAACCTCATTAAGTTCTCTGCCCAGCTCTCCAGCCTGTTCAGGTCACGCTGGATGGCAGCACAGCCCTCTGGAGTGTAATAGTATTAATAATAGAAATAGTATTGAGATACTGAGTGATGGTTGCTGTTGCAATATCTCAAGCAATTGTTTTCACTGTTTCACCGATGTGCCAATGTTTCAGAGAGATCCCGCAGTTACCTGTGTGATACTTTTCCTTGTGTTTATATTTGCACTCTGTGTTTAATACCAGCACTTCCAGTCAGATACCCTTTCATCTAATATTGTCTTCTGTTGTGTCGAATGGAAAAAATGACATGTCTATGAACCTTGTGGAGCCCAATTAGATCTATGGGCATAATCACTGTTTTATTTTGCTGAAAGGGTCGACAAAGTAATCTTTTATGAATTATTCTGGGTTACCCAAAATGAAGCCTCTTTGGAATGTTCAGAAAAATCAAATTCTGACTTTCTTTGCTGTCAGCACCTGACAGATTTTCTTCAAGAAAAAATAAACTGGGTTACTTAGATTTAGAATTGTAAATGGTTACGGTTTTATACATAAAACTGAGATAAATTTGTTATTAAAGTGAATTTTTGTATGATGTTTTGTGTTTAATATGTAGCTATAAAACTTATCAACATTAAAAAGGAGGTTTTTTGTTTTAAATTGAGAAAGTTTTACTATTTGAAAACAATTTTGTGAACTATTTCATTTGTCATTAATCTTTTTTACTTTTTTCAGAAGTGTAATCAGTCCATATCCATGTGCCATGATAAAGTTTTTGTCTCTCTTTTTTTGCTAAGACTTCTTCTATTGCTCCTGTTATAGCACATCTAGCCACAGTCACATTCCTCACAGTCACAGTGTCCCAGAGTATCATTAGATGAGCTGGAGCACAGATTTACAGCACATTAATACTGCCCACTTAAAATGGGGTAATGCATGTCACAAGTACCACAGGTAAGAATACGGACTTGGATAGTCAGCAGAGAAAAGCTAGCACACTATAAATACAATCTTTGGCTTGCCTTGTAGCCTAGAGAATACAATGCATATTTCAACCATATCCTCAGTAATAAAGGCTCTCTTTCTCTCTGATTCTTTCTGTCACAGTCCTCCCACTCCTCCCTAAGAAAAGAACATTATTGCTTCCTATGGGCTACCTGAAATAAAACTTCTCCACGTTTAACTGTAGCTGGGTTCTTCACAGTATGCCTACCTATCCTGCTATAAACAGATTTTACTCTCCCACTGTGTTTCCACAGTAGTACTTTGCTTTAACTGTGACTATTTCGCAAGAAGACAGGGGAGCTTTGGGGGTTTTTGTTTGTTTGTTTGTTTTCTTGTAAAAGATAACTATGATGATTTCACAATTGTAACTAAGGATTTTTTTTTTAAAGAAAATATTAGGATAAGGTCTTTTTTGTTGATCACATTAAAGTCTCCACTTCATTTTGGTATAATTTTTGGAAGACAATTCTTTTTATTTTATATGAAAATCTACATCCAAGCTCCCTTAAGTTGGTTTTTTGGTTTGGTTTGGTTTTTTTAAATGCAAGCACCCCTTCCAAATGCATAGCAAAGGCTGATTTTAACTTCTGAAAAAGTATTCTGGATTAATGTAAAATCTCTTTCATTACAATTCAATATTCATACTTTTAAAAAAATCACATATAATTCAGATAGAAAAACAACTAGCATAAAATAAATAGAAAAGCACAAAGTCAAAGAAAATGTTTAATATGAATCAATTGAAATCCCCCTGACTTCAGTTTAAAGTGTTCCATGCATTCAATAGGCTTGAATCAAACAATAAGCAGCAATTATTTTTGTTTAATTGTCATCTAACATTGCAAATTATTTTTTTCTTCCAGATTTTAACCTTAGCTTGCCTAAGAACATATGAGAGAGATTGCTTGGACTAAATGATTAGAAAGCACAATTCAGTCCTTTAGTGAGTCTTAACTGAACCAAAACTTCAATGGACATCTGGAGGAGTTTTACTAAATCATTTTTAAGCAATATACTATATTGAACTGAATGATAGATTTCTGCCAAAATCTTAGGGAAATTATCTTAGGACATAGAATATGGTTAAAGAGATAAGGATTTGGTCTCATATTGGTCTTCATTCTGTGGAAAAAGTTACAGCCTGATTTTATAGCTCATAATAGCTCTGATGTCACAACTGTCAATCTGCTTGGCACTTTGTTTACTTCTTTTAATTTTTTTTCCCCCACAAATTTTCAGTATACGATTGAGGCAAAAGTTGAAGTTTCAAGAAAATTGATTGATTTTTACTTGACGAGTGATACATTAATTTGAATTAAGAGCGCTGGAAAATAGATTCTCTGTGTGATATCTAAGACTTCTCTAGTAAAGTAGCTGACAGTTCTTCAGGACCATAACCATTTCAACCACTTCAGGAACTGAAGAAATGAATCAAGTGCAGCATGAATAACATACAAGCAAGGATGGTGTAAGAAAATGAGAAAAGCTTATAGAACAGTGAGAGTGGATGGGTAGAGTTTCAGCAAACTGATCTGGAAGACTCTTTCTTGTTCTTAGTGGAGCAGAGCTATGTTTATGATATGTTTCTTGTGTAAATGGTGACATTGAAGATGGGGAAACATGTATCTGATTAGATGTATATAAGTGTGAAATTCTGTAGGGTTGATCTGTTTGTCTTCAGTTGAGTGCTCTTCCTTGCAATACAATTGTGGCTCAGGGGGAACTCTGGAGAGGGAGATATTTTTGCTTTGCTTGGAAACAACTCAGCAAATGCAGGAGGAGGAAAGCTTCTAGACATTGCAGGATGTAGCAGAAGAAGACAGAACTGAGAGAAACATAGAAAGAAGCAGGATGTCAGCCAGAAGAGAGGGATTACTGAGAGGAGCAGGGAACAGTCACACATCTCAGCACTGACTGAAAGACAAACCACCTTGGAAACCGAGGGAACCAAGGAAGTTTTGCTCCAAATTGCAGGGCTAAGCTCAGTAGTAAGTTATTTACCACAAGAACACAGTAAACAGGGGAGATATGTATAAGTCGATTCTATTTTTACTTATCTAACATAACTTTGAATTTTCTCTGTGTAAGAAATTATGAATCCCGATTTTCATTATACCTCATTGTGGAAAGCAATTAGACCAGAATGTCTAAGTACACAAGCCTCAAACTTGAGACCAACTTCAGAACATGAACAAGCACAGTTGGTTTAATTTTTCCTTTCATTTGTTTTCAAGTTTTCTATTAGGTAGTCTATGTGAAATACACATCTGAGGCAACATAGTTTGTGTTCTAGCAATACGTATTTAAGACATGGTTGAGCAAAATGTATTCAATTAAAATAATGCTGTTTACCTAAATGTGCTGAAAATGTTTCAGAGGGACTACAAAATATTTTTAGGGAGGGTGATTCAATTTAGAAATTATCTCTAAGAAGTCTGAACATTCAGGCCTATGCAGAAGTTTTCAGCATTTTTCTTATTAACAAAAGTAATATTGTTACTATGGTAACAAAAACAGACAAAAATGGTATCTTGGCACTATTCCTGATGAAATATATATGTATATGTCTCCTTGAATTGTTAAAAGACATGCTACAAAAATGTCTCCTGAATTCAAGATTATCTCTTAAGTTTTAGTTACATTCAAGTTAACTGGTTGATATTTATTTCAAATGGTCATTTATCTCTTTAAGTTCTTCTCAGAAGAAAATCCCATGTGTAGTGCTGTCTTAAATATTTCATCCCAAACAGTGAATGGTACCAAACAGAACCATTACGTTTGCAATGAAAGAAATTTTTTTTTTTTCAAAAATCACATATTATTCCCATATTCATTATGGTTACCATGCATAGATTCAATGATAAACTCTCAAAAAGATTATAAGTCTTCTGATTTCAGGTACTCTGGATTCCACTATGTGTTTTGTAATTTTATTTTCCATTGTGAGGTGTTCTTTTCTTTTTATTTCTGCGGTTCTGTTTTTTTCCCCTCTCTTTGTGGGTGAAAGAAAATGAATAAAGAGGAATGGTTGCTTTTTAGAGTACTAACATTATTATTTATGAGCTGGGAGCACTTGAGCAGACTTATGTGGAACAAATGAAACTTTCTTAAATCCTCTGGTGAAACTGTTTACACCCCATAGGAACCTGTTGATTTTTTGCCACCCACTTCAAAGTTACTCCTTTCAAATAGTCTTTACTTTTTGCTGAGTGACTTCCCATCAGTCAGCAGTCTGTCTTTTTTTTTTTTTTTTAAACAGGTAAAAAGCTCTGAGTTTAAGAATTCCTTAGTTCAGATAGTACATCACAAAGCATAGTTTATTAGAGATAGACTCCTTAGCATTCTTTGACTGGAGTCAAACTCAAAATTAATTCATCACCAAAAAAGAACCCAGAAAAACCCAAAAGCCCTTGCAAAACTAAAACCCCTGCCTCAGGACTAGTTGCACAATGAAAAGTTAAATTTTAACAGAAAGACTAAAAGTCACCTTGACTTCAGTTAATAATATTAGTTAGTTGAAGTGCCTAGCCAAGTATACATCAACTAAGAAAAGTATGCAGCTAAGAAAAAACCTCAGAAAGATAGACAATGAGAATGGAGACAGGGCCTTAAAGACAGTTCAAAGATTTCAAGCATGTACTGACATCAGCACCAGTGCTGCAATCGATTAATCTGCTGAAGTAGATTACATTTTCAACAATTAATTCAAAAGAAGGACTGGAAAATGTATTCTTTCAAAGGAATTTAATGGCTGCTACTGATATATAGTCTAAGAGAAATGGCAGCAGCAAGACAAGGCACACAGAAAATGAAAAAAGCACAGGTCTGTTGTTTGCTTAGTTCTGAAGAATTAAGCAGAAAACAGACCTTCTAGAGTAGCACTGCTTGTTTTCTTTTAGTTAGTCAGGACTAAAAGCTTCGTATGGTGGGACACTGCAGAACAGTACCTCCCAATTTTAATAAAAATTGCCTTCTCCCTTTGTCTCACATATGTCTCAAGGGTATAATTGTTGTGGTTCTCTGCTTAAAAGGGTGGGGAAAAGTCTTATTTGTTCATGGCTCCCATGTTGTAACACTAGGGTAAACTGCAAAGATTTTAACAGGTGGAACATGACTTATAGCAATATACAGAGATAATGGATGGTTCTCCTACATGTATAATTGCAATGTACAAGTAAATCACACTTCCACATTCACACTTTGCACATATTCCACCAGGGCAACTTCTGGATGTGAAGAGGTTAACAGGGAAATCATTGTCAAACATTTTAGTCAACACCTGTATGTGTTCAGCAGTGGCATTAAAACAAAAGCAGGTAACGGAGACTACAACGCTACAGTTGGAAATGAGCTTGTTGCACAGGAAAGAAAAGCACAGCTTTCATCAGTTTGCTTAATAAACAGGAAAACATTTTTTTTGGCACTGAGATTTCAGCCTGTGCTGCAGAAACCTTAGATTTGGGAGATTGAGTCTGTTATGTCATATTTTCAGTGTGTAGTTGACCAAATTATCTCAACTAAAGATTGCTCAGGTGAATTTATCCATGCTAAGATCACATCTTCTGGAGCACAAACATAAACTCTTGCAAAAATAATTGGGTCTAAATTAACCTAATGCCCTCCACTTTGAGTTGAAATCTGTTCTCATAAAAAGGCTTACAGATACCAGTCTGCTTCCTGGTCTGTCTTTCTCTTTTGAGCTCAGACTCTTTGGGGACTTGTTGTGTCTTCACAGCAATTGTGTGTGGCATCTTTCTGAGTGACACTTCCATCCTCAAACAAGGAGAAATAGCAGAAGGAAGTCAGAGTGAGAATTTCTCTGGAGATCATGTGAGAACATGGAGAAATCAGCTCTCCTCTGCCCATCTGTTCGTCAACTAGGGCTCAAGTGTATAGCTTTGTCATACTAAAGGCTTGCAGAATTGGGATCCACAAGGCATTTTGAGAAAATTCAAAGAAATGTTAACAAAAAAAAATGGAATCTGGGAGCAGTGAGGAAGGATTAAATACTACTGAATAAGTATTAGCATAAAAAATGTAAACTCTGCACTGATTAAATATATAAAGTATGACTTCAAAATTTTTTAGAGATAAATAGGTTTTTTTTAAAGTCCATCGATATTGATGACTGATCAAAGTTAAAAATGTTTTCTATTGCTAGGTAAAATACCACAGACAAACAAGATAAGGGATTATGGAAAGTCATTCAGGTGCCTGAAAAATATGGGTGACTGTAGTGGCACCAGACAATTGTACTTCAAAACCTTTAAATATTCCTGTGAAATGTGGGTCTTATTTGATTGAAGGGCACCATTACAAAGGAAGGGTATCATTAAGCATTGGAATCACATTTTTTTTTTTTCAGTTAGTAAATCATTGTTATAAAGAACATATACTTGCATATATTTTCTAATAATAGATATGAGAGAGAGCTAACAGATGATAAATAACTGTGATCTTGACAACAGGATTAGACAAGCCAAAACAGGTTTTAAAGAAACATGATATGAGGATATGAAAATTTACTGTTTGCACTTGGAAAGATCATCATGGAAGAGAAAAACTTGGAATACTTTAAAATTCCCTATACCTCAGGAACTCTCTTAAAGATGAAACCACATCCACTAAGAGTATCAGCAGCATTTTTAGAAAATAAACTGAACACAGAACATCGGAAGCTAAAGTGAAATGACATGAAATTGGATGTCATTCATCTCAACATTAGCAAGGCTTTTGACATGCTCTCCAAAAATATTCTGATATGAAAATCAGTATATTATAGGATACTATTATGATATATGATATTATAGGATTATGATATTTATATTTATTATATACATAATTATATGATATTGTATGTATGTACCTGGAAATCAGCAAGAAGTGGAGCACCACAGGGGTCTGTACTGGAACCTTTCCTGTTTAAAACCTTTGTCAGTGACCTGTAGGAGGCAATGGAGTGCACTGTTGCCACATTTGCAGATGGCACCAATTTGGAGGAACAGGTGCACATTGTTGAGGGCAGGACTACCATTCAGAGGGACCTACACAGGCTGGAGGAACAGCAAGGATGTAATTCAACAAGTACAAACACCAAGTGCCACCCTTGGACGGGAAGCACTAGTGCAAGGGCACAGGTTGGGGCTTGCCTGGCCAGGAGCAGCTCTACAGGAAGCGACCTGGATACCTTGGCAGAGATATTGATTGATTGTTTTCACTATAAAAAATTCTTTCTTATATTGAGAATAAACCTCTCCGAATACAACTTGTACCTATTACCCCTTATGTTCTCCATGTGGCTCCATTTGAACTGTAAACCTCCATCTTCTTTGTAACTGCCCTTTAAGTACTGGAATACTGTAGTGAGTTCCCCCTGAGCCTTCTCTTCCCCAGGGAGAAAAGATGCAACTCCTTTGGTCTTTTCCCATAGGGCAGGTTCTCCAGCCCTTTGATCATCTTTGTGTCCAGTCTGTCTGCGTCTTGAACTGGAGGTACCAGAACTGGACATGGTACTCCAGGTGTGTTGTGACAAGTAGTGAGTAGAGGGTAGATTGCCTCAGGTGTTCCTCGTGGATAACTTATATTTTTGCTTATGTGAAAGGGTCAATAAATTGTTCTTGTGTACTTCTTGTACATTTTTATGTACTTTTTATGATGGATCTGTATCACAGTGTATCTAACATTTGCTTTTATAGGAAGTGTATAGAGGATACTGTTATGTGAGGATTCTAAATCTGTTCTGCAATTTTTCTAAGTTGTGGAAATAATAAAAATATGAAATGATATACATGCTATCTTTTAGAAGAAGTTTAAAGATGTCTATCATCCTCTAAGATAAGGTGACATTCTGAATTTCTGGTTGGATTTCCCAAGCAATCTCATTTATAGTGTTGAGAAACAGTGGTAGTGACATAAAGACAGAATTAATCTTGCCAAGAAAACCATAGGATTGTTAAAATTCTGCATATTTTACATATTACTGTTATAACCTTGTCATAGATCCCATCCTTTTATTATGTCAGCTAAACAGTATTTTCAAATTTGAAACAGATTATTTTGTAAGTAAATATCTATTTTTAAGTTTGACGTAATTCAAGTTGCACACTTTGTATTTATGATCCCTTTGAGGGATGTATTTTAAGATGGATATACATAATCTTTAGAATTTAATGGAGAATCTAGAAAGGTCCTTATTCTGACAATAAATTTACTATTGTTCTTTCCAATAAGTATTTTATAAGCTTTGATAGAAATGTTTTTTGTTATTTCATGTATTGTCTTTTTGTTTATATAGAGAATGATGGGGACCACCGCTATGAGATGAAGTGGTACACACTAGTTGAGCATTTAATGCGGAACACAGGTCCTCTGCCAACACCGTATTCTGACAAGTCGCTTCCTGTAAGTGCACGGTCCTGCCTAGCTACAGTAGTTTGTAGGGCTAAGGCAGAAGAATGTGATGCTGCCCTAGACACATCAGTGGGCATTGTACCACTGCTCTGAAAGTAAATGACATCAATCCCTCCATGTCTGAACCTCTGATCATTGATTTGTGCATGCAGTCACTGTATCAGTTCACATAAAATGCCAGTTGAGAAACAATGTGGCTATAGGAATAATTATTGTCTGGAGTTCTCCTATTGTTACTTTTTTTTTTTTGCTTTATAAGGACTGTTTGTTACATGCCTACTCATCTCATTAATACCTTTATTACCCAGTGGCGGTGGCTGCCCAGAGGTGTGCTGGCAGGGCATTTGCTGAGCCTCCAGCCAGAAGGGGACTAGCCAAGTGCTTCTATACCCCAGACCCTCAGACCTCTCCTATGTCTAATTCTGCAGTTGGAATGCTGCAAGCCTTTTACATCTGAAGGGACAAGAGTTTAGTCATTAAAATAATATGGCTGCTCTACATTCATTAGTCTGATTTATTGATTTATTACTCTTAAGTGATTTATTTAATAGAGTAGCTCTGTGACTAAAATCCTCAATATACATAAATATTCATACATATTAACATGTTTCTTTTCTCAGCATCCAAAATATTTCATTTTTATTTAGTATTAAAGCGTATTAAACTGCAGACCTAATCTGTAAAATTGACATGACAATATTCCTTAGTTAGAATGCCTGTTTTATTACTTAGGAAAGGCATATCTAAAAGAAAAATTTTGTTATTTTTGTAGCGCACTCAGGATTAGCAACTCTATCAAATGACAAACCTGAATAATTGACCACTAACTGTAAAATACTGGGACACAAGTGTTCTCCTGTTTCCATGTTGAGAGGCATTTCAACTTTTATATATTGTTAAGTACAGAATGTATATATTCAGAATAGTTACGTAGCACTAGATTATTCAAGTTACAGTTTTTTCCTGCACTTACACCACTTTTTGCTCTAAACTGTGATGAACATATTAAGGCTTAGGTGTATCTCTAGTGGAAATTGCTGTTTCAGCTTTCAATTGATTTCCACCAAATTAGAATCTGCCCTGTAAAAGTTTTAGTTGTGCTCAGATTTCTCTCCAGTTTTTTACCTGATGTGAGAGGGTTTCTCACACTTTCTACCTTCTTTTTGTGTGTGTCTCTCTGTGTTGGTGGCAGGGGTGGGGGGTAAGGCAGGGTTAAGCTGCTCAGAGCAATAGAAAACTCGTATTCTTTTTTCAGCAGCTCAGCACAAAATGAAGACAGTGCCCGAGAAACACTATCTTAAAGTCACTTCTTACAGTGTTGTTAGAGTATTTTCAAGAATACTGTACTCCCTTTTAAAAGAGTTACGTTTGTAGATGCTATTACTCATATTTTCAGTTAATAACAGCACCAGGTCCTCTTCTCTGGGTTTAATTTACTCTTCTTGCTCAAAGCACATTTTCTATACTGTTGCTGATGGTGCTTGTCTTACTTCCTTTGATTTCCCTCTGCTGTGTGGCAGTCCAAAAGTCTCTGCAGGTTAATGTTTCAGTCACGGTTTCATTACCACAGGTCATCTTTCCATTAGTAGCTGTGGTTGTCTAACTATCAGAAGGCCTCAGGTATGTGAGATTGCTTGTTCCAAGCTGTCCATTCCATGCTGTAACACCCATGACCTCTCTTTTTCAGTCACAGTGCCATCAGCAATTTCAACTTTGCTTTATTCTAGACAGTTTGTTGTATTTCTGCCTTTTTTTTTTGTCCTATCAACTGGATTTATAAGGGAGGATTTTGAAAAAAGGACCTTCTGCAGGTGTTTTTGATTTGTACCATCCGTTCATTAATTACACAAATGAAGTCTAGGGTAGTGTGCGTGATGCAACAGCAGAGTAAATCAAAAGCAGTGCTGTGTCTCTTCTTTTGGCTTAGTTGTTATCTGGCTACTTGTGTGCATGTGTTGGATTGTTGGTAGCATAGACTGCTTGTTATTTCCAAAAATCAATCCTTTTCAAACCTTCACAGTTTTTCAGATATGTCTTGTCTTCTGTTATTCACAAGAAATGCACTGC
>JAHREE010110411.1:0-17019 GCA_033628505.1 Tringa tobata | reverse complement strand
GGGAGAGCCCCAGCCATGGCAGAGCGACGTGGTCCTACAGGAGACACACAGCACAGGCTGGTGCCTTTGGGGAAAATCGGTCCACGACTAAAAATACTCTCTCCTTTCAGCGCAGACTCGGGCAGCGATGCAACAGGCTTGTTGGAGCCGGGAAGGGAATCTGCATCGGGTGCTCACCATAACGTGGTCTGCAGGGGAGCAGTGGGCACGTGCCAGCTGCTCCTCAGAGGTTCCCCGGGTGCAGGCGAGGTGGCTGAGGCTAACGGAGCTCCAGCAGAAAGTCTGCGGCGAAGAAGAGGGGATGGATGAGTCACCCCGTCTGCAGAGAGCTGGAGCTCGCACTCACCCTGTCTCCCACCGCTAATTAATGCCAACACCAAACACAAATACGTCCAAGTTACTCACTAATGGGACGTGGACGGGCTGAAATGCAGAGCCTTCACCAGCACTTGCTTTAAAAATGAAACAAACTCCCACGTGGAAACCTCCAGCTCCACTTGAAGCTGCTAATTTATTCCCCTTCCTGCTGCTCAGCCTCCAGACGTACCCCAGCAGGAGTGATGAGACCCAGCAGCCGGCTCTGGAGCTGCCTGTGCCCACCCTTCACTCCTCTGTGCACCGTGAAAGGAGCAGCTCTGATGCTGGAAGACGATGTCAAGAAGGGGCAGGGAAAGAGCTGAAGGCCTGGGATGGGATGGAGGGCAGGATGCAGCTCTAAGCCACAGGGTTAGCTGATGGAGAGGTAGCAGGAGAAGGTCTGTGGTTGAAGGGTGTCTGGCTAAACCACGCAGGACTTGGGTGACGCCATGCTGCACCTCTGTGGCTTTTTCCTGGCTCATGAACCCAGCCATGGTACCCAGGGGGGTTTCTGTGGAGCACTGGTCTCTGCTCCCACGGCAGGCGGCCGTCTGGACATGTTTCGTTAATGCTCAGTGCTTAATGGAGCTGGTCGCTGTGACCCTTGCAGCCCGCAGGCTATGGGAATCAATATCTTCTCACAAGGCAGTGTATAACCTGTGTGATAGCACGTGCGTTGTGGACTTATTGGGAAGACCATCCTGCTCTGCCAGGGTCAGCCTGGGACAGGGCAGCACAGACCATTTGCCCCCACTGGTCTCAAGGGGCTGGGTATCAGCGTTGGCTGGTGGTACGTGGTCGTTTGAGGGGAGCATTCATTATGAATTTAAATAATGAGGCTGAAGCTCCACTTTGAACTTGAATGGGGTCTGTGGAGCCCCCAGACCAGCATCCTGGGGTGTGTGTGGAAGTGGCCGGCCACTGGCCACCGAGTGCTACCCTGCTGCCCTGGTGTACACAGGTGTGCAAGGTATGCCTGTGGACAGCCATCCTGCTCCTGCTCCCAGATGGGGCCCTTCCTGCCATCTCCAGGCCAAGCTCTGCCTCGTGCAGTGGCAAAGAAGGAAAAAAACTGCCCTGCAGCGTGGATCCAGCTGGCCCAAATGGAGCCACACTTGTGCCATGG
Source organism: Tringa tobata (assembly GCA_033628505.1). Taxonomy (NCBI): domain Eukaryota; kingdom Metazoa; phylum Chordata; class Aves; order Charadriiformes; family Scolopacidae; genus Tringa; species Tringa tobata. The sequence goes on along the minus strand of JAHREE010110411.1, from coordinate 15,536 downwards.
GGCATTGAAGCCCAACAATCCACCCCACAGTGACTCCCTCCCATGGGGAAGCCCCTCTTGCTGCCTTGGCCATCAAGGGTTCGAGAAAGATCCTGGTACCACCATCACTGCCACAGGCTGCTGCACTGAGTGCACCAGCAAGGACAGGATGCCCCAGCACCCCCCAGCCTCTGCAGCGCTGGGGGGCCATGGAGATGCCAGGGAGCAGGGGGTGATGTGCCTGCTTTGCTGGCAGCCCCCACGCACCCCTCTATCAGCCGGACCCGGCTGCCTGGGTACCTATAGGTAATCCATCTGCTGAACATGCTACAGGCCATTAGCTTTAACTAGAGGGAGTTGTGGGTAGAATCATTAAAGGAAAAGTTCACAACGCAATTAATAAAGCACCTCATTAGGCCTCCTTCCTATACGAGCATGCAGCTCCCGCTATCGGCTCTTGCAGGTCTGGTGCTCTTGCTCCCCATAAGGAGACATTCATTTTCTTCTCAGGAGGCAGCTGATGGCTGGAGATGGCACCAACAGAGTGCTGCTCCAGGACCGTGACTTGTGGCTGCACGGAAGTGATCCCACCACTGTCCTGCCCAAGCACCCTACAGCTCCTGCAGGACAGCTCTCCATGTCCAGGTCAAACGGAGAGGGTAAGCACGATGCAAATCCACCACTATGTGGTGAGGATGCAGAAGGCACCTGCCCTGATGCCAACACCAGGACCAGTGGTAGCCCCTGCCCATCACCTGCCCATGCTTTGCCCACGTGGTCCCACTTACTGCATGGGAACCAGCAGCATCTTCAGGGCTGTTGGCACTTTGATCTCGCACTCCTGGACCTTGATTACAACTAAAACCAGACTTTTTACCCCCTCTGGCTCTCTTTGTGCTCCTCCACGTGTTCATGAGAGCCCTGATGCCAGACTGCACCAGTGCACCAGAGCAAGGGGGTTCACCATCCTTCAGGAATGGTGAGTCCTAAAGGAAGCCAAGGGCTGCACTTGGGGATTTGCCACCCAGATCCTCCTACAGGAGCACACTGGGGTCTCCTGTGTGGGTCCCTGCCTCCTCGGAGAGTTTGCAAGGGTGAGTCCAGGGGCCAGGCTGTCTCCTGTCTGTGCTTGACCAGAGGTGGTGGCCATGTGCAGGGCTTTGTTTGCCACCCTAGGCCACCACCAGGCACGGGGACTGCTTTCAGGGACCGATTTGGCATCTCCTTTCCAGGCTGCCTCTCGCAACTACATAAGGTACTTTTGCTTTCCTCTCCCAGCACCCACTGGAAGCTGCTGCGTGCTCCGGGTGCCTGGGACCCACTCCCAGAAGTGTCTGCCCAGCAGCCTGGGGGGACACTTCTTGGATGTGCCATGGAAAGGAAAGCGCCAGGAGGTGTTGTCATTACTGACTGCTCTTTTTGCTGCCAGTGGCTGTTTCACATCGCTGGCTCTTTTTAGGTTTCCTTCATCCTATCCTCACCCTTGAAAATCTCCAAGGTCCTGTCACTCATTGGCATGGAGGGCAACCACCAGACCTGTCTCTGTTCAGAAGCTGACGGGGGGGGGCATGGTATGTGCCAGCAGCCAAATGCCATAGAATCATAGAATCACAGAATGGTTCAGATTGTAAGGGACCTTCGGGGATCGTCAAGTTCCAACCCCACTGCAATGGGCAGGGACATCTCCCACCACACCAGGTTGCTCCAAGCCCCCTCCAACCTGGCCTTGAACCCCTCCAGGGATGGGGCAGCCACAGCTTCTCTGGGCAACCTGGGCCAGGCTCTCACCACCCTCACAGCAAATAATTTCTTCCTAATATGTCATCTAAATTTCCCCTCTTTCAATTTAAATGCGTTCCCCCTTGTCCTATGGCTCCCCTCCCTGACCAAGAGCCCCTCCCCACCTCTCCTGTAGGCCCCCTGTAGGTGCCACCCATGGCACAGAGGTGTGTGCAGCAACATCAGGTCCCAGCAGAGATCCAGCGTCAGGGCAAGGCTGGTGCTGTAGGTCTGAAGGCTTCAGAAGGAACCGCTGGCTATGGAACCAGACAAGAGGAGGGTGGAGATCCTGGAAAACAGTGGCAGCCCTGGACAGCAGAGCATCTCTGTGGGACCCAGGGCTCCTGGCTGGAGTCAGTGCTGCCCATCCTTGCAGGCAGGCAAGAAGTGAATTGGACTCCTTCGGAGCCAGGAAACATCCTGGGCGAGAGGGAAGCAGGCATGGAGGTGACATTTTCTTGGACAGGGATGGAGAACTGAAAAGGAAAGCTGTGATGTTACTGGTGGTGGATCCCCGTGGGAAAGAGAAGCAGTAAATACCAATTATTTGCATCTCTCTCTATCTGCAGGCTTAGCAAGGGGCTTGTCCAGAGGGGAGAGAGGCAGGGCAGAGGGGAGGAAGGACCCAATGGACAGACATAGAGACTGATGCCATATCAGAGAAGGGATCACTGAGGATGTCAGTAAGGGCAGGGAATATTTCTAACCATTCACAGGAGCCCCGGAGAAGGCAAGGGAGAGCCTCTAGGTCCCACTCCTTCCCTTTGAGATATATTGTTTTGGGACCAGCTGTCACCCTCCTGTCCCATGAGATGCTGGAGTGCGTGGACAGGGCTCAGAGGAGGTGGCAGCAGATTTCACATCTAGATCAGACTCCTTTTCTGCCTAATCTCAGCCAGTACAAGTGGCTTAACCCATCGGACCAGTTCCAAATCCTCCTCTCTTCCTCCTGATCCCACCTAAGCCCCGAGTTTTCCCCCTTGATAATCTCCAATTCACTGGGATCATGGGATTGCTCTGCCAACTGCACAAATCCAGATGCTTTGCTGCTGCACAGGGACCCAAGTGGGAATGGATGCAGATGGTCAATCTTAACCACATCTTCCTGCTCTCCACCACTGCCATGGTCCTGCTGCTCCCATCCCATGAACCCTGCAGCCCAGCAGAGAGCCCAGCAAAGCAAAGACATGGCACTACACAGGGAGAGATGCCCAAATCCCATAAAACCCTCACAGGGCCCAGACATCCCCCTGGGGACCAGGATGGGATGCAGAGCCTCCTGGGCAGAGCTAGTCCTCAGTGATATGTGTTTAGGGGATGTGGTACACATGTGTGTGGTACACATGGACACATGGATGTGGTACACATGTGTGTGGGCTCCAGGACATCCCCAGCCATGGGGTGCCCTATCTGTGGGGTGGGAAACAGGGCCAGGCAGCTCCACCAAGCCCCAGCCCCAACACCAAGGGCAGGGCATGCTCTGCACCGCCAGCCACATCCTTCAGGGGTTGTGCATTACCCTGTCTTCATGGCATCTTGCTTCTGAGATGGCTTCACCCGTGCAGCTGTGGGCACCAGAGGGGCAGAAAAGGAGCTGGAAGCACCTCAGGCTGCAGCCAGATGTACCCTATGGAACACGCCTTCTGCTGTGGGGTGCCCTAACCCCAACCAACACACAAATCCTACTTCATCCCCTTCTTTGCTCCCGTCCCAGAGCTTACAGGATGGGACATGTCTTTGCACAAAAGCAGGTGGCAGGCTGGCAAGTCCCTCTCTAGCTCAAAGCATATCTGAGTCAGGTCTTCCCTCTCTGGACGTTTTTTCCAAGGGGAAAAACCAGACATCGGGGGTCAGGCTCCTTCCCTCGGTCTCCACAGGCCACGGGGGAGCCAGCAGTGCCCCAACACCCATAATGGGTGGGCAGTGCCCAGCCACAGCAGCAGCACACATTCCCACATCACCCCTTCTTGTGGGGAAGCATACTTGCTGTTACCAGTCTCCACAGTTTTCCGCTACAAAATCTCCTCTAAGCTGTGAAATCCCTGCCTGCCAGAAATTAGTCTTAGCGTTGCTATCTTGCAGCCATTTTGAAGACATTTCCTTCACATCCTTGTATTTGCCTTTTTTTCTTTTTTCTTTCTTTTTTTTTTTTTTTAGTCTGGATTCCCTATAATGTTTTTCACCCCCAGGAGTGAGCTCTGTGTGCTTTTTATCTTCGGAAATATGGGCAAAGTGCCCCATAGCATCGCATTTAAGGAGGGATGGAGGAATAAGCGATTGCTGTTGGAGCACAGTGGGCTTGGCTCTGATTTCACGTAGGGGTTTCCTTCATCACTCCTACAATAGCCTTATGTCTAATGATATTTGTCTAATTAGAAACATGCCCAATTGTTTTACACAGTAGGAAAATGGGCTGTTTGGCAATGCTGATGTATATCACGGGGATGAGGGGTATGCAGAGCCCTGGAATAGATGAGATTTAGATGAGAGAGAAAGATTATATTCAGGTGCTCTGTTCTGTCAGAGAGCCTTTGATTTGGTGGATTGTGTAGCATGAAAGGCCAGGCTTGTTACAGCCTTTGTGTGACTAAGAGTAAGATATTAAAGTTTGATGCACTGCTCTGGGAGACACTACGTGATGGATCGAGAAGACTTGCTAGGCATCGTAGGAGCTCTGTAGGGCCTTTAGGATCTTTGGGGGCTGTTTGTTATATATTTCCTCGCCTAATGGTTCGCGCGTGAGCAGAGTGCTAAGGTCGGAGTCCGGATTGCTTATGTGACCTTGGCATATGATTTTCATACGCAGGAACATTTGGTTCTGCGCAGTGAGCGGCTCCTCATGAATTGCATGCAGTGACCCTGGGTGTCGGCGAGCAACCTCAGTTATTTCATTTCTTACACTTTAGAAAGAGTTATGGCTCATATTACCGGGATGTTTTCTCTGCACAGAATCCTACAGCGGTGGGTGAGAAGGCTCCTTGGAGGTCCCTGGTCCTCTCTTGGGACTATATCCAATACGAGCTCAGGCCGTTGTTACACATAGCTGAGCCCTGAAAGCGTCCAAGGACAGAGACACCTCCAAACCTCCCAGGGAACCATTGTGTCTCGGGGGGGGATAGTGCAGCAGGGTTTGGGCTTGGGCTGGGTTTGCAGTAGCTGTTGCACACCCAAGCCACTGGTCCTGCAGAGTGGCTGTGCACAGCTGTGAGCAGGGCACTGGTCCCCATGGAGAAACCAGTGAGCCCGCGATGTTGAAGCCATCTCAGATTGCCTGAATGATGGACCCTGGACAACTGCAAGTTGAGAACAGAGAGGGGTCTTCAGGCTCAGAGCTCTGGAGGCTCAGAGCCTACTGGGCAGCATGTTTCGGTGGCATCCCTGGAGCTATGGGGGGTGTTGTTGCAGGTACATGTTTGCATTTGATTGTCAATGCACATGGCCAAACCTCTTCTCCGGCACCTCACCAGTGCAGGGCAGAGGGAATGGGTGTAGTGAAGCTGTTTTTGCTGGTGTGCCCACTCTCAGCATCACACCTGCATGGGGGAGTCTTTCCAACACCAAGCACTGTGGCAGGTCCATCCCAAGGATGCTCCAAGGACTGCAGCCTCCAGACCTAAAGCCAGTCAGGCTGCAGGGAGGAAGCGATCAGTCCCGTGGACAGCTCGGCTGTGACATATTTCCTAGGACTAAGTCTTCCATTCTTGCTTTAACCTTTTCTGGTGACTTGTGGTGGCTGTGTTAAACAATGATATGCCTGCAACATGACAGTGATTTGTTTAAAGAGCCCACACTTGTCCTTGTTAGCGCTCACTCGGTGCTCTGACAGTCCTGTCAAAAGCTTCTGCACATTTTTCAGTTCTCTCCCTCATTTGCTCCTGTCACCATTGGGAAACAGTCAGATAACAATGGCCCTGGTGGCATTTGAGCAGCTCAGGGGCCTTGGCTCAGCTGCATCGTCCCTGCTTGGAACACCAAGCAGTCACTGGTCAGCCCAGGGATGCACGGCTGGACCCTCAGCCCAGCACAGACCACCTGGCTGTCCCCCTGCCCTGCCCTGGCCCCACGCAGCAGCATCACCAATGAGCCCGTGGGTACCAAAGGGCTGCCCAGTGCTCTGGACCAGAGCACGACGCTGGCCCTGTGCCCTAGTGCCACCTTGCAGCTGGGACTTTGAGTGGCTGTGTCCTGGGGATGGTCTGGGCAGGGAGAAGGCACTTGTTCCTGCCCAGCTGTAGACATTCAGTGGAGATGTTAGTTTGGACGTTTCTGGGCAGAAAAGAGGGGTTTCCGGTTAAAAACGAAGGGCAAGGAGCTCAGGTGCCTCCTGCCCTCTCACCAGAAGGTGACTGTGCCGAAGGGGGATGCTGCTGTCACCAGCTCTGGCTGCCAGGCTTCAGACTGAAGGTAACTAGTGTAGGCAGAGCATTAGGCATGCAGAGACTGGCCCTCTCCGGGGACGTGGCTGGGAAAGAGGTGCCTTTCAGAGCATTTAAGAGCTAATGCTTCAATGTCCAGGGAACTCCCACACGGATGAACTTCAGGGCTGAGCAGGGCATCAGAGAGAGTAGGTAGATTTATGCTGAGGTTTGGGTAAATTGTAGTGAGCTTGAAGGTTGTTTGACAGGGCTGGGAGCACCAAGCAGCAGACTCAGTATGCAGAGGGAGCAGCCTTCTCCAAGAGCTGAGCCCTGCCTGAGAGTCTCTGGCCTAGACCATGCAATTAACATTGGGCGATTCAAGTGGTTCCTGTGCTGTATCAACTGCGGATACCCCAGATGAGGGAACAGGCTTATGGGGTGGGGGTGGAAATTAAACTCAAAGATCCATAACTATCTGCAACCCTGCACTGGGCTGAGCAGCCCTTCCCAACCCACGCAATCTTCTCCCCTCAGGTACGGGCAACATGTGGCTTCTCCATCGCAGCCTCCTCACACACAGACCTCCCCTGCACCCTTCCTGGGGGATGTCCTGGGCAGTCTGCTCTCCCTGTGCACCAATAAGGGTCCGTGGGTGCCATCTCCTACACCGTTGTCTCGCCCAGGACCCAACCATCCCACCCTGCCCCTTCTGCCGTGCCTGCCCACCCCGGCACATCAGCTACTGGCCTGGATCCACCGAGCCGCAGGGAGATGACAAGCCCAGAGAAACCCATTTCCCAGAGATAATGTTATATTTTCAGAGTGCATGTAGACAAATACGGCCAAATGTTCCCCTCCCTGAAGCCATCAAAGCACCAATGACTCCGTAATATTTAATGGCTTGTTTTGCTCCCTAAATGATACAATGAAAAGGATTATTAATGTTAATAGCGTTCTTATCATATTTTAATAGCATCATGTATAACCGAAATGTCATCTCAGCACATATTTCTCTTGCTCTCACCCAGGGCGCGGAGTAATCATGCTCCAGAGATGCGGTGAAGGAAGAGACATTGGGCAACAGGGTGGAAAGGGGGGCTGGGGCCCGAGGCTGAGCTGGACTTGGCCAGCTGGAGAGAAGGGATGCAAAATCACATGAAGAAACGGTCCCCTGCAGGAAGGGGAAGGAGAGGAAACCGAAGGGCCATGAGGGGTGATGGACAGGGGAAGGGTGCTTGAGATGGGCAGGGGAAGGATGCCCAAGGCAGCTCCAGCGAGAAATCTGAGATGTTGAAGGGGTCACTTATATGGACCCTGACCCCTTGCAGCCACCAGGTCCAGCTGATCTGTCAGGCCAGGAAAGGGCTGGACACCCCAGACAAGGGAGGTCAAGACACCATTCCCCCAGGAACAGGGCAGGATTCCCTGGGATTCCCCAGGACCTGCCAAATGTGCTCCTACTGCCACTTCTTTTCTTGACACATTGGACTCCATCAAGAGCAACTGTCAGTGATAGACTCCAATTTTCAGCATATCATTTCACAGTCCAGTGAATGTTTTCATTTCCCAACCCCCCCCCATCCAATCCATCTTACAGATTAGTTTAACTAGGCTGAAAACCCACATTTTTCATGTGGGGTTTGGTTCCTCTTGCATTCAGCTCTCATCTCCTTGCAAGGCAGGGACTATGGTGGGTGGAAGCTGAGTGCACAAGGGCCCCTTCGGGTAGAGCCAAGCTCAAGGACAATGTCATTTCATGTTCCCAATCCCCAACACAAATCATTGCATTTCTACAAGAGAATTGCAAAAAGAATCATAGAATCACAGAATGGTTAGAGTTGGAAGTGACCTTGAAGATCATCCAGTGCCACCCTCTGCCCTGGGCAGGAACACCTTCCACTAGATCAGGTTGATTGAAGCCCCATTCAACCTGCCCTTGAACCCCTCCAGGGATGGGGCAGCCACAGCTTCTCTGGGCAATCTGGGCCAGGCTCTCACCACCCTCACACCAAAGACGTTCTTCTTCATATCTAATCTAAAGCTTCCCTCTTTCAGTTTGAAACCATTACCTCTTGTCCTATGGCTCCCCTCCCTGATCCAGAGTCCCTCCCCATCTCTCCTGGAGCCTCTCGAGGGACTGGAAGGGGCTCTAAGGTCTCCCTGGAGCCTTCTCTTCTCCAGGCTGAACCCCCCAACTCTTTTCATCCCGTCCCCACGGCAGAGGGGATCCAGCCCTCTGATCATCTTTGTGGCCCTCCGCTGGACCCATTCCAACAAGTCCATGTCCTTCCTATCTTGAGGACTCCAGAGCTGGAAGAAGACCCAGAAGGATTCAAAGAACAGCCATGAGTTGCTAAAGCTCTGCACCTGTAAGATCTTTGTGCTTGTGAAAGTTTACGCTATGACACGTGTAGGTTCCTCATTGTCCTATGGCCATCTGTTGTGCATAGCCCGGTCTCTGCACTTGTCCATGTGCACCATACTGCCTTCATGGACACCGGTGGCTCTCACACTTACTCCTCAGCCTCTCCTGCAGACACGATGGCACTGCTCATGTACAACCCTGTGTGCATCTGCCCTCAGGACCTGGGAACCTCCTCCCCAGATGTGTGAGCACGCGTGCACGCACGTGCACAGACACCCCTCCCCAAGCCAGCCTGCTTTTGTGCGGCAAGATGAAAGGGGGCAGCTCGACTCTGACCTGCTCATATTTCACTAAAATGTTATTTTAACACTTAAAAGGGTAGAAAATACCATCGGCAGCTCTTCATTTATCAGATCGATGCGCGGGGAACAGGGCACGCATGCTCTCCACATTAATGAGCCCAGGAGCCAGCTGCAGCTTCCCGGCATTGCCCTGGCACTGGGGCTGCAGGGGCGTGGGGAATCAGGGAGGGGGTGCTGGCACCCCAGGGCATAGGCACACACATCCTTATTTTCCCCTCTACAGAAGGCTGTGGGTGCCCAGTGACTCCCACAGTGCTTGGGGGACCTGAGCAGGGAAGGGAGGGCAAACCCACGAGGATAACAATGATGGTGGAGATTTGACGGAGGCCTCCAGCCCACAGCAAACGCACCAGGAATGAGGAACAACAAGCACATCTTGGATTTCCCCTCCTGTTCGCAAGGTCACAGCTGGTCGCTGGAGCCAGGGATTCATACAGAGTGCTACTACCTGCCTGGCGTAGGGAGGTGCTGGCTCTCCTTCCCAGCTGGGAAGGGTCCTACCAGCCAGCCTCTCCAGGGACAGCACCATGGGGCTACAGCTCCACTTATCTCCCAGTTGGATTTATCTTCTGGTGCAATCCTGCAGTGGCTTGACCTCTATCGCTTGACCTCAAGCTTGGTCCCTTTCTGCCCCAGAGAGCTGGTTTCAAGAAGGGGCCCGCTTTGCTCCTCCTTACCTGCTGCCCTACTCCATGTGTCACCACGTCCCCGTGTCCTGCACAGATGCATGTAGAGGAAGGACGTATGCAGGGCTTGTCTTCCCACAGGACATGGTGATGTGATGACTCCACTGACCAGAGGGATCCAGAAAGCTGCCATATGGACACCGTCCTATAGACAATGACAATGCAAGGCAGCGATCTCCTCCACAGTCCCAAGGATGGAGACATTGGTACAGGACACAGTCATCCTACCCAGCAAAGCCACAGTCACCGCAGGAACTTTGCCCACCTTGTAGCAATAAAATCTGCATCTCCACAGGGAAGTCTTTGCCCGTGAACTTGCTGGTACCCCTGTGCTGGCAAGGAGCTCTAACCATTCTCAAAGCTGAGGACAAAGGACAATTATAAAGATCAGGCAGTGTCGGGGGAACTACAGGGACCAGTGCTAGGTTTGCTTGTTTAACACCTTCGTTAATAATCTTGGCAGAGAGAGTAAACAGAAGAACCAACTGTGAGGGATTCGCAGGTACTTTCCAGTGTGAAAGCAATATTTTGCTGGGGTTGAATTTTTCACAGCCCTCAGGGTACTTGCAAAAATGGCTTTGAGTCCTAAAGGTCTCACAATTTTAGGACAAGGATTTTACTCGTTACTTTTCTCTTCTCTGACTTAGAAGACATCACCAGAAGGCTTCCTGAAGGGCCCTCCAGGGCCGTGGACACACGCAAAGGTCAGGTCTCCCCTACACAGGAGGAACAACTCCTGTTGATGACAGGCTCCTCGCACAAAGAGCTGCTCTGCAGACACCCAGGTGGGCACGTCCACGCTGAGCTCAACCTGGCTGAAACCAGAACAGCACTAGGGATGGGATTATCCCTGTATTTGCAGTGCCCTGGACCATCAAGCCCTGAGCTGATATTTGCTGCGAAACTATAGGAGGTGCCGTGCCCTGTCTGCTGTCACACAGTGAGTCATAAAATAAAGCAAAACCTTTTTACACGAGGTGTCCCACCACACTTTCAGTGACTGTTGGGTCTCGAAGCATCCCATGATGGAGCAAAGCAAAAATCACCCCATGAACCGCCTGTTCACCCAACGTGCGCTACGACCAGTGCCATATGAAATGTGTTCTCCCAATTTAGCTGAAAAAATAATCAGAAAAAAAAACCAAACAGGATTTTTGCAGAAAGCTAGAGAAAATTATTTTAAAATGGAAACAAGAGCAATATTACCAAGCATTATTCATTGAAATGAGTAAGACGCACAGCCCTCCCAAATAACACATTCCTGAAATCTGCAGATGAAACCAAATTGGAGAAGAGATCAAAATACCAAAGAGGATAGAGGGCACACCGAGCGGGTCCCGCTGAGAGTGCAGGCAGTCGGAGGCAGAATGCGATCCACTTGGAAAAACACAGCCAGGCCATTTAGGAGAAAATGATCCGAATCACGGTCTGTCGCTGGGAGGGGGAGCCCCGTGGTGCAGCGAGGCTGAGCAAGACTTACCACCGCTATCCAGGGGGGTCTCGCCACACCACTGTTTCCTTTTCTCACCCCCCATCCTACTTTTTCAGGGGGTCAGAGCCTGGCTGGAAAAATCCTTCTGCTCTTTGCAGAGTGTTTTAAGGCTGGCTCCCCACGAGCCCTGGGGACGCTGCCACCCCAGGGCAGGGTGACAACGGCTTGCGGGAAGACAAGTTAGGATGAGTGCCTAACCAGGAGCTTTATTAAGCACACGCAGCCCAAAATATAGCCTCTGCCCCAGTGCCCTAGGCCCACAGCACTGCTCATCAGCAGCCCCAGTCACCCCGTCATTGTGTGCACACACCGCACACATCCCTGCCACGCTGATCCCAGTCTCAGAACGGCGTATCCCGCTGCTGGACCATCTGCCCCACGGTCTTGGTGTCCCTCAAGAGGTTCTGGATGGCTCTTCTGCCCTCTCGGGCAGGGATTTCCCGCAGCAAACTGCTGTACCGGCCAGTAATGGGGGCTGAACGTGATGGAGACCTGGACCAGCGATGGGAGCTCTCCTCAAACAGCAGCTCTGACACGAGCCGTGCTACGGCTGTATCACTCACTCAGTGGGCATATGGCAAGCCATTCACTAAATAAAAAAATTAAATTACCCAAGACTATAAAACAGTCAATTTAGAGAGATATCCTGACTGTAATAGGGCAATAACATTTCATTTACTGCTACAATGGCAATCTTACACAGCAAGGGAGGTTTGGGGGGAGGGGGCGAGGGGAGGGATGGCAGAGGGCACCCCAAATCTGTGTGTGTTTAGGAGGGAGGTGATGCTGCCACAGCCAGGGGGTGTCCCAGGGCTGCCAGATGGCAGCTCGATGGCTCCCATCGCTGAGCAAGGGCTGCTGTGGCAGTCCCCCATCTCGGCCTCGCTGCTCTCAGGTAGCGGGCTCACCGCGGGCACTCCGGTCTCCGTGACGTGGAGCATTAATGTCACATTACCCTAATGGGCAGTTTTCTCATTTCCAGGTTCCACATCCTCATTTTCCAGGCGCAGATAAGATGCTCGTGCCACAGACGGCACCGCCTATCAGCATGAAATGCTGTTGCTCTTCCCTCTCCTCGTCAGCGTGGAAAACGGAAGAGTACTTTGTAATCTGGTTATATGTACCCAGCACATGTTATTTTTTTTGTAGTTGCTGTTTCTACTCATGCAAATTGGTCAAAATGTGGCCTGGATGGGAGGCCTAGCGTCACTTGCACCCCATTATTTCTCCAGGAGAATCATTCCTCTGGGGTCCTGCCACAGCGTCCTTGCAGGAGCCACCTTCCCGGTGATGGAGCCACCTTTCTGGTGAGGTGGAGGTAGCAAACACCAGGCTTGAGCACTTAGCAATGAACTCCCTGGAGTGACAGACCAAAAAGCTGTTTAGAAAGAGACAGGGAGGAGGGGGTTGTGCTCATCCCCCAGGCACCAAAACAAGCCAGGCAGGACAGAGAGGGATCGGAGAGGAGCTTAGGCCCCCCTTTGATCCTGCAAAGTACCCAGCAGCCTTAACCATCTCCTTTCAGCCCTTTTTTCCTTCAAACCAGACCCACTCGGCAGTTCAGCTCACAGCCCTGTTGCAGGAAACATGCACCGGAGTGATTTTGGGGAAGCTGTTAACAGCAGGCAAGGGGAGCAGCCCAACTCGGGTGCAGACCCTGGAGCACCCTTGCTGCTTGCGTGCCGCCCCGTCGCCGTCTCTCCCCGTGCCGGTCGGACCTGCTCGCCCTGCCTCCATCCACCAGCCCAGCAGAGCAGGGTTAGCTGCTCACCGTGTGCCATTCTTGGCCCTGTAGGCTGCTCGTCTGCCTTCACGGCCGAGGACGTGAGCCTTGGAGGGTGCTGACAGAGCCGCAGGGACATCCCCGGGCTCCTCTCCTCGGCTGCTTGCATTGCGGAGTGCAGGCAGGAGTCATGTCCAGAGCCTCTCGAGCAACCTGATTACAAGGCAGAGGACAAATAGAGGTGTCCTGCAGCACCCATGAATGCAGGTGTAACGTAGGATGGTTGGAGAAGATCTGTCCCCACCCGTGTCCTGTGATTCCGGCGCTTTCCGCCCTAGGCGTGCTGGCTCTACAGTGCTGAGCAGGTGGCTTGGGGAGGGGACAGGAGGGACGTGACAGTTCTGCCGTGCTCCAGGGAGTAAGTTACCTCAGGGTAAGTGATTTGGAAACCGGCTGGCCTGGTCATACTGAATTTCTCTGAAGGAAGAAGAATTTTGAAACGCAATGACTGAAGATGCCTCTTGCCACGCCACCCCTCTGATCTCCCAGAGGAACAGCAGGCTTGGACGTGAGTGAAATGGTCACCTCTGATATCCTCTCTCTCTCCACATTGCTGCCTTGCTGCATGCAGCTGACCAGTACAAGCTCCAGAGCTTTCCAGAAGACGTGCGAGAGATGCCCCTGTTGGCTGGGGGGGGCTCTGCTTGACACCATGCTCAGGTCTTCACCCCACCAGGCTGATCGCACCTCCCCTCCCCTGTCCCTTCACTGTGATTTTTACGTATTTTGAATTTTCCTGATGATGCCAGTTTTCTAACTTGCTTTACCCATCCTGCAGTCTCTCTTTACCCCAACACAAACAACATCTCAACGGTGACACAGGAGGGCTCACGCTGCCTCTTCCCATGCACCCCCTTGCTTACGCTGGGCTGTGAAAACCCATTTTCATGGACATTTAACAATTGCCGTAGCTCTCTTTCAAGCTGCCAGCCTCTTCCTGTGGAAGAGGCTGTGGGGTAGATTTTGCACACAAGTATTTTCTTGTCAACCAACTGACAGCAATAGCTGCTCACCGCGATATCTTGCTGTCTCCTTCTGTACACGAGGACTGGAAGACAGTGCTAATATTCCCTCTGCTGTGTATCCTTGTGATTTTTCCCTAGCAAAGAGCACTGCAGATGGAGCACCTGTCCCCACGTTAGATTTCCCCAAATGCCACTTAACGGGGACATTAAGGCCAGCAAAGCCTGTAGCCCATCAGCGCTCCGTGCTGCGGCACTCGGCTCCGCAGGGGTGAAGACGTAGGTCAGTGGGTTGTTATTGCTGTAGACCATGAAGGATGGCGCGTGGCTGAGGAAGTCACAACATTTATCAGTTACAGTCTGCCTCGGAGTGAGAAACCCCAGCTTCTCTGGTGCCAGGTTTCATTCTTCTCAGCCGCTGCTAGTGCTGCTGACCCATAGCCAATAACTCTTAGATTAGCTTCCCGTCGTCCGTGCAAGACTCTTTTATCCTACAGCCCACGTCCAAACCCAGCTCCTGTTAACACCTGCACCTGGAGAGGAGCTGGTTTAACCCTTCAGAGACCTTATAACACTTCATATCCCTTATTTCCACCTTGCCCCAGGACACACATCACTGCCCTGTGGTTCCTCACCGACACCAGCACATGCAGGTTGTCCTGCTGGACCTCCATGCTGGATGCTCCATCCCTAAACCTGCTCCTTCATTCAGTCAAAGACAAGCAGAGCCCATTTGTGGCACCGCTGTAGCACAGCCAAGACCAGGAGGGTCCTGTCCACCTTTACCCTGACTCCTACCATTCCCCAGGAAGGGACTGGAGGAGGGCTGAGGTGCTGGGGCTGTCCCACACACAGCCTTAATCCTCTGGCACCAGGCTTGTGCTCTGGGGACCCTGGCCTTGTTGGTGGGACACAGGGACATGCCTCACCTCAGGAATGCACCCAGGCAGCTTTCGCTGCCTGTCATTGTACGGACGCGTGTGTCAGCCTGGGGATATCTGTGGGAGCGTTTCCTTTGCAAACTCTTCCAGGTGGCAGTTTGGGGCACTTCTGGCTGCGGTCAAGCCCTGAGATGAAAGCCTTTGGATCCTGACTCATGGTGCTGATTGCACAAACTTTGGATTTCAAATTCACCCATCCTCTGGAGAAAGCTTTGGGTTGATTTGAGAGCAACTCCAGGGCTTTACCTACTCTTTTGCATGGCAGATGAATGGCTGGGGCTCCCTTCAGGGCCAGGCAGGTCCTTATCCTCCTCGGGACAAGTTGTCTCAGGACTTGACGCGCAGCCACCCGGTGCTCCTGCAACGCTGATGCCACCTGTAGCAGTTTTATCTGCCAAATATCCCCTGGAATTTCAGGTTTAATCTGCTGTAAACTCCTCGGCACGATTTGTCCCTTCAAAATAATGCCGTGTTTTGATGGGTTAGTGACAAGGACATTTAATCCTGCAAGATGATCCTTCCGTTCATTTGACTGGTGTCCCTTTCATGTCAGAATCTTCGAGCCACTGAGTAAGACCTCAAATGCTGCTGTTAAATTGTCAGTCTGACGCCCTCTGAAACAGGCCCAACGTGTTGCACTGGTGTTTTTCCCCAGGGGCTGATCACATCCCTTCTCCCTTGCTTGCACATGCACAAGGGGCTGGGATTGTTATTTCCCATGAACTTCAATGAGCTTCTCGCCAGAGAAATAACATTTCTGTTGGTTTATTTATTTATTGATTTGCTCCCTTCCAAAGTAAAGGGAGAAAAGCGAAAAGAAGAAAAGCCA
>JAHREE010110393.1:0-10850 GCA_033628505.1 Tringa tobata | reverse complement strand
ATTTGTGGTACACGTGGTTATTCACTGCATAGAGGACAGACAAGCTGCCAGGGAGACCCTCCCGTTGAGTCATGAGGTTCAGAGAGGACCCCCTTGCTTTCTAAACTTCTTCTCAGAGAGGAGTCCAGGTGTGGCTGGATCCAGTCCTAGTCCCAGACTCAGTCAACTGTTTATGTCTAAAGGATTGTATCTGCACAATCAATCCTTTTTATCACTTAGCTAAGATTTCAAAGTTTAGCGTGCCATTAGTCACTTACCAAGAATCTGCTGTGGCAAGGAATCTCTCAGCCTCAGGGAGTAACCTTGAGTTGTCTCTGCTCAAGGTGAGATCTGTTGTACAGCCAGCCCGCTGCTGGGCAGGAGAGCTCAATGGGACCTGGACTGTTCACTATTTATAGAGTAAAATGATTGACCTATAGTCATATTTGCATAGCAGCAAGACGTCTAGGTCCCTATTCCAGACAGCATTTGTCTATGTTGCCATCCATCCCCAAAAGTCAAGGTGCAACCTATTGCAACCCCCACTGACAGTTACGGCTAGAGCGGGAGCCGGGGAGGGGAGAAGGCAGAGAGCACACCCCCACAGTCCAAGAACTCATTTTAAGATGAGAAATGTATAATGAATTTAAAATTAAATTATTTGCTGCACAAACTTGGATGATGGGATGAAGTACAAGACCAAAAGTTAAAAAGGTATTTCGGCCGGCACCTGAACTCTTCTGACTTTCATTTGTTCTAGGAGTAGAATACAAGGTACTTGTGCAAGTATATTACACACTCAGATTGTTAATTAAGGAAGCACTACAGAAAAGTATGGAAATATACTTAATTCCTTACTAGTGCACATTTTTGTGTCACTCCATGAAGATGTACAAAACACTTGACCTTGAACTAAAAATCCAGTGTGCCCAATATACAATAAATCTGAAGCAAAGAATCAGACAAGAACGCCAAAATTAAAATTTTCATATAACAGATTTAATATCCGATTAATACAGATTTGATCAATAAATCTTCTGATGCAGTGAACTCAATCTTTAAAAGCATGAAAAAAGTCTACCTAATATTAATAATTAAAACCCCATTCTATTGTATGTTCTTCCCAACAGAGGAGTATTTGTGCAATCAGATCACACACAGAATAAGAATTCCACAGTACAAACACAGTTTTAATAAACAGTCCTTATTGCAAAGTTTTAAGTACCTTTCAGCTGCATGTTCACAGTATGAGATTTTTTAAGTAACAAAATTAGAAGAATGGAAGCATTATACAGGATTGCATAGCAAAATCTAGTTTTTATCATTTGCAGTAACACGACAAACACTAGTATAAAGTATCTGGACTTGTCTATTATCCTTTCCAGGAGAAACAGGTAAGATGATTTTTCCAGTCACTTCAGGATTTCAGTGGGGCTACCTACACAAATAAGACAATGGGATTTGACTGTATTAAAGAATTGATGATTATTATTTGCATCATAGGATGTATAACCTCTACTTACTCAATTTTTCAAGACTTCTGAGCATCTCTGTGTCCAGCATACTTTCATGCAATTAGCAAGTACTAAACAGGTCTGAAAATTTAAAAAAAAGTGCTTATTGGCTCATCCTTTTCTGAAGAACTTAACATTAAGATTATAACTAACTTTGACAGGAGCAGCATTCTGAGCAAAGACTTCAATAAAGATAAGGGTAACAGTTCATATTTTGAAGTAAAACCTTGGTATTAATTTTGAATGACACGTAAGTATAAACTTGACCTATATTATTTAAATTAATTGATCATTTTATCTCTCTCAATATAATGACTTACCTGAAAGGATCCATTTCTTGGTGACACTAGTGAAAAGCCAGGATAAGAGCTCAGAGGCTATTCTTTTGTTTAAACTAATTGGAGGTAAAAAGATGAAGAATCAAGTTCAATTAAGAAGAGCAGCTTCCTCATTTCAAGTTTATCACCTATATTGTAACTGAAAATAGCCTGACTAGTAGCCTTGTCCCTTTTAACAGTAAAAGCATGCATCTCCAAGAATGCATTTCAGAAACATTGAGTGATACTAAACCAAGGGTTATTTATAGCTGTTTTAATGGTTTATCTCCATTAAGTAGTATTCCTTTCATGTAAATTATCTAGCTAACGAATTGAGCTTAAAAGGGTGCAACTGTTCTTCAGATGGGTCCCAGATGAATGCTCTCTACATGATATTTATTCTGTTGAAGAATAAAGTCATGCTATACACCTTCTCTAAAATAAGCCAGTAAAAACCTAAATGTACTCAACTTTTGCCTTGTTTCACCCGTCAAAGTGAAATAACAGCAAGTGAATACTCACTGTTCTAAATTTTACAAACAACTGTTAATCACAAGAAAGAGTTTAGATGAAAAGGAACGAGTTGAAGGACTTATGAACTGAACATACAATACCAACTGACTAATTTTTCACAAGTTGCTTTTTTTTACCCTACTCTTTTCTCTAAAAAATGAAATGCATATATTTTCCCTAAAATGAACCTTGCTAACTTAAAAATTTGGATCACATTAATTTTGAAATAATGAGACCATATGACCAGCATGATGATAGGATCTTGCACACACATATGAGCAGATCTCATTTTAATTCACATTCACTTCATAGTCAAATTTATTTGTTTTGCCCCTTTTTCTTTAAAAAGGAAAGTCTATATTGACACCAACTTGACATCTCATTTTCCCAATTTTTTAATGACTAGGTTAATTTAGAAACTTTTCACATCCAGGTAAAGTGAAGAAAACAATTTTCTAAGGATTTTCTGCAAGTTCTGCCTACCATCAATGTACATTTTACCATGTTTTTAAAAACAACGTGTAGTTACTACAGAGTCTCAGCTTAAGAAATCAGCCAAAGAGATGAAGAATTCCCTCATGTAGAAAAGTCTGTCAGCGTCTTCCCAGCTATATTAACTTACCCAATTAATAGAATAAGCTATCCTCCCAGCTATATTAACATACCCAATTAATAGAATAAGCTATCCCACCCACCCCTTCAAAAATGACACAAACTTATACCACTTTTAGATCTGTTTGCTAGAAGGTTAGTTTTGTCATATACGCTAAACACCAAGGGTTATAACTCACAGGTCAAAGATCTCCTGAGTTTTGTGGCAAGATCCCCCAAAAGAACTACTATCAAGGTCAATAGAGTACACTCAGCTGCTGCAGTTCCTTACCTTTATTACCAATCAGCCTTTGGGAGAAAAAAAGTAAATAATAAAATGCATCCTGTATGACCAAAGTATGACTCACTTAAGTATTTTCAAGAAAGGCTAAATCCAGCTTTCCAAGCAGCAGAAGGTTTCTTCCATCCTTAAACCAGCCTGAAATGCCCCAGCAAAGCTTTAGTATTTTAAGAAGGCTAAATGCAAAAGCTTAAAGGGGGAAATTTACCTCTTTCTCAGCTGATCCTCACTCTCTGTTTTTCATTTGATGGACAAAAACAGGCAGTAGATGTTCTACTATCTAGTGTGTGGTTCTGCTATCTGAAACTTTGCCCAGGAAAAAAAAAAAAAGCAACCCAAAGAAATTAATGATACAAAAGACTGTGAATAGGGTTAAAAGCAAGTGAAATATTTTCTCAGACTTATCTTCCTGGATGTTATGCTGTTTTTCAGATCTCTCCGAACAAATTTCAGAGGCTCTCTTTTATTTGTTCAGAATTGGACATTCAAAGAAATGGCTCCTTCCTACTGGCCACCTACTCAACAAAAGCGACACTTGCACTCTTACATAGCGGCATTTTTGTATGCTGCTATTAGAAACTCCTGGTATTTGTAAATAAGTGGAAAATAACTCTAAATTTGAAGTTGCTGAAATACAAACTTTCATCTACGAAGATGATACAATAGCTTCAAATCAACATTCTCTTGTTTTGATTTTCACTTCTGCCAGAGATCCTGCATTAGGCTTCGGCTGAGGTTTATTTTAACTTTTTTGTGCCTTAGTTTTCACATCTGCAGAATATAAATATTTGCATATCTTTGTGAACTTTTTGAAGACAATGGTGATACTTCCTGTAAACTTGTTCATTATCATGAGTTGGCTCAAATAAAATAGGCAAGACACCCTCAAAATGCAAGCACAGGGTTTCTTGTTTAGGAAACATTATTTCTCAGTCCTTCCAAAACAATTATATCCTATTTCATTATACTAACTTTGCCAGAATGGCTAATAGCATTTTTTTACTAAGTAAAAACAAGTTTCCTGTAAACATTTTTCAAATTATGATGGCTATTGTGTATGCATTTAAAATATTTTGAGAGATAAAAAAAAAAATGATAGCTTTTTCCTTCATACAGATGTGGCACATCTCCAGATGTTATAAAATGAAAATTAGTGAGGCATGATACTATACTTAGGAGTAATTGTTTCTTGTCATGCCCTTAATTGTTTAGAATTTAATCACGCACATACCCTTTCATTAAAACTCCTACACTCCCCCTTGCCCAACAGTAAGGCATGCAAAGGAGGTACTTGGTCATCTGTTTTTCTATACATAGCTGGCTAACAGTTGTTTACAGTTATATTGCAAATGAAGTCACATCTCAGTATGAAGACAATCATGAAGGCACTTTCTCTAAGCAGGAAGCCCTTCCTGTGAAAGCTTGGTCCTCATGGGAGCATGAGGATCACCGTCACATCAGGATTATCCCATCCCTTTGGTGGTAAAACCAGGAGGGCTGTAGGCTGCAGCCCAAGGTGAGTCCCTGATGACAAACCTTCCTGACCTCTCTAACATACCTGAGGGAGCTGCGGTGGGGAGAAGCTTCCTGGGGGTGAGTCCCTGCTAAGGAACAGGCAGGCAGATGCCACCTGGAAAGGGAGAGGGTGCGTTACAGGTGCTTGGAAAAGGTCGGGAAGGCTCTGGAGCCTAGAAAGAGGGAGAAACTCAATACAGGCAACACAAGCAACTTGTAAAAGAGGCTGGAAGGCAAACTGACCATGATAGTGGCTAGCTAGAAACACCTTGGCACTTTAAACTGAATGATAAGTGAACCAAAACAAAACCAGTGATTGCACAGAGGGATGATTCGGATGGAAGTTCTCCCTGAAAGGCTGCTTCTTCTGGTAGAGAGGAACTGGGGGAGTGACTTGGCCAGGAGAGTCAGGTTGCCTAAGCTCCTGCTACAATAACTAACCTTTTGTTTACAGCTGTTTATGATTATATGCAAATGAAATTGTTTAATTTTACAACAGAAACCATTAAAAAATCCCCTAAATTAAAATATTCGTCATGCTCACTGTTGAGAAATATTAGTTGTTTAGCTTAAATAAGTAAGTTTTAATTAGAATAAATTACTTGGGGTTACAATATGGTGTGATTTATGCTGTTTGTTTGGCTTTACCTAGCAGGTAAGCTGAAGCCTTTGAGCAGCAATAGAGTTAATTTTCTTAGTAATTTTCCTAGCAGTTGGTACAGTGCTGTATTTAGTCTTTAATATAAGAAAAACATTGAGAACACACTGATGTTTTGGTAGCAATTTTCCCTAAGCCTAGGACTTCTCAGTTTCCCATTTTCTGCCAGTAAATGCTGGTGCACCAGAGGTGTGAACTAGAAGATAAAGACCCTCCAATCATCAGCAGAGACTGCAAATCGACAAGATAAGAGCGGTCAACAGCCTGCCTGCCTGGAGACAGAGAAAGAATCCAGTAAGTTGCCAGAAGACTCCAGACCAAGACCCACCATTGGACTAAAAGACACATGGACAGTGCACGGAGGGGGGGAGGTGTAGAGATGGCAAGGCTGTAATTCCCCAGAAAATTTTTTGCTCAGGCTCCCTTTCTGGAAGCAGCCAGCTAGCTGATCCTGCTGCTGTACCTTTCAATTAAATTATTTATTTTCAGAAAACCCGACATCTGAGGCTCTGCTGTGGGAAACCTGGGGTCAAGCCTGAAGAAGGAGGGAACATGCCTGAAAGTGTCTGTGTGTGTGTGAGAAAGGGGTACCTGTTGGCTCACGGGGGTCACTGGCTGCGAGGGGACCCTGGTCCGAGCAGTGAAAGACTCGAGTGGTGTCTGTGCGACTCCTTGAATGGTGTGTGAATGCTCGGGCAGCGGCTTCTCCTCTAACACTCAACATTACACCAGCTCCTTTGTAATTAAAAGTGCTGTCATTACGTGCATATGCGGTGTCTATCTGTAAGGTCTGGGTAAAACATCTCCTTGCCAGCTGTTGATAAGCTTCACCAAAAATAAGCTGTTTTGCCTATTACTAAAATTACATTGTTATTGTTATTGTTATTACTATGAAAAGTAAATCACTTAAGACTTCTTATCCATGTTCTTTAGGGATACATTAGATTTATTTTTTTTTTTTACAAAAACAGCAGAATACTAAAAGCTTGGGAGGGAGGTAAGGAAAACTATTTCCTTTGAATATTTAGCATGAGAGGTAAGTAATCAACACTATTTAAAAAGGTCAAACTTTCTTACGATATATGTGAGTCCAGCTAGCCCTGCAGAAAGCTGTGTTACTTGCACTCATGAAAATTAAAGCACTGGGAGATGGACACAACTAGTGGATTTTAAAGCTTGCTTTGCCATTCTCTGTTGGGATTCTCTCCTTCCTCTCATCTCAAAGCTCAAAGTATATAGATTTGCAGGAGATGGTGACTTGTATTTTCACAATTTTATCTTTATAATTTTACCCTTTCCAATAAGTTAAATAGTGCTGGCACATGGTCATCCATAAAATCAAACTACTAGGATGGTCCCTGCATACTTCGTACCCTGCTCCCACCAGCCTGCCTCCTCAGTACCCTTCAGGAGTTACTGTTTTCAACTGCAACAGGAGGTCTCTGAAAGAAGCAGAGGATTTGCTAGCAGAGATGTGGGCAGTTCTGCACTTTTTGTTGGTTTAAATGTCTAGCAACCATCCCTGAGCATATTTAATTTACTGGTGGAGATACAGCCTATGGGTCTAAGACCAGCTCCACTTCCAGAACAAGCAAGCTTTATTTTTTGTCCTTTTGCCTACAGAAAGAGCTATTTGAGGCCATTACTCTTGGACTTTGGGCAACAGGTTTGCTGGAAGAGCATGGACTGAAGTGAGAAATTACTGCAACGTTCACTCTACCCAGATACAGACCAAGCCTTCAAACATGGTTATGGTATTCTCTGGTCACCATATATCTGTTGGATGTATCCACAATACTGTACACCTATGAGTGCAGCAAGCGACAGACTTAATACTTAATTTTATCATTCTTTAATGGTTCAGGAGAAAAAAAAATGCTACAGATCAAAAGATTCTCTTTTAGAGCTTCTTCAGTCTTTATCTTACAGCTCCTCGTCTATAACTTTTCAGCTTTGTTGCATTATTGGTTTTCGTTTGTTGTTTGTTTTTGTTTTGTTTTAAAGAAAGACTGGATTCTTCTCTCCTAATTAGTTTTACCTCTTTCAATTTTTTTCTTCTTTTTCTTTCCTTTTTTTGATCTGAGATTAACTTAGATAACAAAATACAGTCAAAACATGGACACAAAATGTATCTTCCTCCATTACTTCAGAATGAACAATTTAGGCAGATTTTTGACCCATCTTCTTGATTCCAGTTCAAGAGAAAAGACACCTTGAAATAACAGATCTCCACACAGTCTAGTAAGCCCAACAGTTATGGAAAACTGCATTTGCATGGATGTAACTATTTGATTCACTGTATATATGCACACACATATTTTTTTCAGCCATCTCTAATGCCGAGTCCCTATAAGATGGAAAAAGCAATCTCACATTGCCTTTCTGCTCTGGGAGGCAAGGCAGAGAGCAGAAGCTCACTTGGGAAAGCACTGGGCTTCAGTCATGCCACAAAAGCACAAGGTAGTTGGGTTTCCAAGCTATGCTTTAAAAGCATACCATGGTCTCATCCCTATTTCTGGAGGAAAATGCTAATTGAGAAAGAGGTGGTGCAATCTTATCCTTCTTCCTTTCCATCCCTTTCAAGCAAGCTCACCCTAGTAGCTTCACTGTTTTCACTCTTTATCTTGATCTGTACTCAGTCAAAACACCCTGGGAAGTAAAACGTGGTGTAACAGCAGAGAACATAATTGCACTATAGCTATTGCTATCAAAATCCAGCCCTCACTCAGACACAGGATCATAGCAGCCCTTTTCAAATCTTCAAGATCCAGATTTTCTTTTTTTTTTTTTTTTTAATGTACTGGAATCTGCAAATATTTGTAAGCTTTTCTTTATAGCTGCAATTTCCAAGTGCAAAAATGAATCTCGGGGAAAGACAGGAAAAGTAAATGTTTGGTTTTTTCACTGTTGTGCTATAAACCCCATTAAATTTTGTTGTTTGGTTGTTTTTTCCTGTCGTGCAGCCCTCCATCCACAACTCTGAGTGCTAGTTTTTCCCAAATTCTTGCTGAAACTCATACAACAGCTCTGGAACGCACCCCATGACCTGCTGTGGTAGAGCTATGAGTTCATAGTGGTCTGAATTATAATAAAAAAGATTTTTTCTGTAAAATTGCACAGAATTGAAAAACTTAGTCATGTTAAACAGTTGAAAGACTGTGAAGTTAACTCCTTCAGAAGTTAGGAAAAAGCTAATTGCACCCAAATTGTGAAGAATTCCCATTAAGAAAATGTATATAGAAGCAAATCTGTACTTCCCTGAAGTGCATACAACTTCCTTAACCTGTGTATACAGCTTCAGAAAAAGGCAAACGCTTATCAGGGATCAGACGAGGAGCTGCTTGTGACCGTGATAACTTTCCTAGAAAGTGTGTTTCTGCAAAGTCTTGGGATTTTTATGGTGTCAACATCTTACCCCAGGTACATCAAGAGCAGGTCCGTCTACATCTTAGGCTGCTGTGTAGTTTGAAGGTACACAAACAGTCTATATACTGGAATTAGTCTAGACTCAGCAGTGCAGCACACAACACAAGTCAATTTACTCTGTTTCTCAGAGCAACAGGTTCAAGCAGAACAAATTAAATGCTATAGAGCTCTACTGCTTAAGTACCTAAACTAGCTTGGGATCTCTACACTGCCTGCAAACCCAACTTCACAAGCATACAAAGAAGCTGTTCACTTCATGATACAGCCTTGAGCCTTCTGAATTCCCCAGGTGGGACACCGTCTGGGGCACTATTTGTCCTGGTTTGGGGTACAAGAGGACCAATTTTCTTTTCAGTAATTTTACTTTTCAGTTAAGCCTCTTCTAACTCTCTGAAATTAACTGTGTATTATTCAGACAGCATCTGCTTCCAGGGTGATAAGGCCTGATGTATACAGCTAATGCCAAGGAATGGTATGTAGGGAGACTCATACTTACTGCCATAACAGCCACGGTTAGCCAGTGTTGTTATTTGCCCCGTTGGAGGGTCAGAAGCAGAAAAGCATAGAGAGGTCGCACCTGCCAGGAGGAGTGGACAGGATGGGTGACTCAAAACTGACCAACAGGGTATTCCATCCCATCTGCATCACGCTCAGTGTAAAAGCTGAGGGATCAAAGGGGTCAGGCTCTTTCTTCAATGGCCGACGCTGCACGAGGACTCTGTCTGTTTGTCTGCCTTTGATCTGATCTGTGTGGAGTCCAATTCCCATCCATTGCAAAGTCCAGTCTGGGACTTTTCCTGTGCCTGATGGTGACATGATCATCATCCTCGGAGCACGATACAGGTTGTATATATTTCATTGTTATTGATATTATTATCTTTTCTTGTTATTATTTTATTAGTAGTATTTTATTAAAGTAGTTTAGTTTCTTTTCAGCTCATGAGTGTCTCTCTCTCTCTCTTATTTTCTCTCTTCTCTCCTTCTCTGAGGGGAGATAGGTTGGGGACAACACCTGTCCTTCATTTCTGCAGCCAGTCCAGCCCAAACCTCAACACTATTGCACCTGGGTGCTGCTGTGACCCACAGGATCTCTCCAGCAGGGCAATATTCGATAGTATGCAGATGCTATTTTGGCCAGAAACAGAAACATGTGACTGCATGTCCTTGTTGAGCAACACAGGACTGATTTCTGTTCTAAATCTGGAAAAATTGCGCTCTTAGAAGATGTTGGTGTCTGAATTTGTGCAAATATTTCCTTTATCACCAGCTACAGTATGTGACAGTCAAGGTCTCAGTGTTTTCGAGCCTTGCCAGGTGCAGGGATGAGGAGAAGCAAGACGTGGGCATTTCACCCAAGCTGGAAAACAGGCTTATTTCATACCATGAACACCACATTCAATATAAATTAGAAAGTCTGCTGTGTAGTGCTTTCTCTCTCTCCCTTGATGGCCGTGATCCTGAGAAGTCCATGCCCCATTGCCAGAGCCCGGAGCCATTCCCTTCCTCCCAGAAGCCAGAGTCAGTGCCCAGAGTGTCCAACACTTGCTGTCCATGGCCACGCAGAGGTCCCTGCCGACAGAATGGGATGAGTATGATCCTTGTGTATTTTATATCAGTGACAGGACCAATATTGGTTCTTTAGCGTTATTAATCTTAATGATCTAGTCTTACTCTATTAAATCTGTTTATATGTCAATCCTCGGGTTTTTCCTTGTTTTTCCCAGTTCCCATTCCGGGGTGGGGAGGGGTCATCGGGTGATAGAATAATTGTCCCAACGACAATAAATTGTTGTGGGTTTCTAAAATCGTAACACTCCAAAATTAAAAGCACGTGTGTCTTTATAGCCTGGGATGAAGCAATCAAGCTGAAAACACCCCAATTCTTGCTCTGTGTGTACTGGGACAGGAAAAAAAAAAAAAAAGCCACCACTGAAAACGGAGTAGATACTACTTGCACGTAAAACACCTCAACTTTTAGACAGAAAAACCCACTGGAAATTTCACTTTCTCTGTCCAGGCCGCAGCCGGTGGCCAAC
>JAHREE010110366.1:0-10516 GCA_033628505.1 Tringa tobata | reverse complement strand
TACCAGGAAACTACGACCCGTCTGATCGCAGAAAGCAGATCACTGGCCTTTTGGCCACGAAGAAAATTGGAGGGGGGGGGTGGGAGGGAGTGCTCTCCCCAGCTCTTTTTTCCCCAACTTTTACCAGAGCCCTAAAGGTGGTAGCAGAAACCTTGCCTCTCCCAACATATGCTGTGCACAAGGGGTGGAGGCAGTGGGGAAGAAAAGTACGTGGGACTCAGGGACAATTTGGTACATGATCAGTTGTCAGCTCCCCAGGGACTAGACCCACTGCTTGGTTTGTACAGCAATACTGAATCTGCTGTCACACACAAGGAGGGACTGATCTGAACTGAGGCACCACATTTCTGCTGAGGCTTTGGGGCTCTCCTGTGTCTGTACTGTGAGAGTGGTAGAACAGTGGAACAAGCTGCCCAGAGAGGTGGTGGAGTTCCCTTCTCTGGAGACATTCTAAACCCGCCTGGACACGTTCCTGTGCAACCTGCTATAGGAGGACATGCTTTGGCAGGGGGGTTGGACTAGATGATCTCCAGAGGTCCCTTCCAACACCATATCATTCTGTGATTCTATGACTACTGTACTTCCACATGCACAGTAAAAGACTGATAGGGATGGGACATGAAAGACCACTGAGTCCTGGAAAGTGCTATGGTGATCTGCAGAGCCACCTCCCCCAGAGGGGCAGCTTGTGGGACCTAGCAAAATGCATCCCCTAAAGAGGATCCTGGGAATCTCTGCCATGTCCAATGGGGGCGGAGGCTGTTAGGTTGGGGGCTTGACGGGGCTTGTTAAACTGGGAACTGTGTGCACCTCAGCAGTCACTTTTGGGTGGGAGGGAGGACAACGGCAGGAGGTGCCTATTGTAAAATAAGCAGCAGCGATGTCATTAGCAATGCTGCTGAAGCAGGCTTTAGCAGAAGCTGGAGGAAGGCTGGCAGGGAACACCTCTCAGAGAGCTATTACAACAGGCAGCCTCACCGTAAACCAGTGCAGATACTATTAGCTCCTGCAGGAGCTTCTGACAGCAGCTCTGCCATCAGCATCCCACGTACACAGGTCAGTGGCTGCAGCTGGCCTGGCGATTGAGCCCAGCTCCACTCTGGCCTTTTCTACTGCAGCTGGAGGTAGGAACAGCTGAAACAGTCCATGTTCTGTCCCAGCATGAGCCCTCTGAGCAACAGCCTCGCCAGCCACCCTGTGCTGGCACACCTGGAGCTCCTGCCTGGCCAGCAGCAGCTCCAGGGCTTACAGCAGTATATTTCTGGGTATCAGCTATGGGCAGGAGCCTCACGCACCTCCAGACCACAGCACCAAGAAGATAAGAACATCTCAGCATATGCACAGGGGGAAGTAAGGGGGGCTGGGGGTGGGAGACACACTGAGGTCACAGTTCCTAGGTAAGTCTCCCACTGCAGGCAGCCTGCTGGTCAGGGAGCATTGCCCTGAAAGTGTCTTCAGCAGATGCACCAAGCTCGCCACCCAGCGCCTCCTGTGAACTTCTGCCAGCTCTTGCCACTCCTGATTCATTTCCTGGTAACCCTTGGTCCCGAAAGGGCATGACAGTATGAGAAAAGAGGCCTAGTAAAAGAGGAGTTTCTAGTTAGGTAGAAAAACCTAAATACCAGAGGAGTGTTGCACTTATTCTTAAAAGAAACAAACTTGGGCTTTAAACCACACCTCAACATTTTTCAGCGTGTGACTCATGGCTGGTTAGTGCTGAGGGTTGAGCACACTGCAAACACTCAGGGCTGGGAAGCTGCTGTGGCTGCTGGGCTGGAAGCAGGCTCAGAAGCTACAGACCTTGCTACTACAACTCTGCGTTGGTTTTTTTTTGCCACTAAGGACTCTTCCTCATGACCTGTCCTGCCCTTTTTTATCTCTCAGAACTCAGAGAAGCCAGAGGTCAAAATAGTGGTGGAGCTGAGCCCAGGAAGCAACAGAGCTATGCTGACACTGGAAAGAAAAAAATAAATAGATATTTACATCTGATCTTCTACCAAAAGAACTTGGAGAATTCAGCCTTGACCAGAGGAGCCGGCTCTGCTCTGGCAGTGTGTGCTGGGGACATAAGCCTTGGCACAGCTTCATGAGCTGGCAGTGAGGACAAGCCCGCCTGGCAGGGCAAGCCTGTGCAGACTTGATGCAAGATTGCTTCTAACAATCCATTTCTTTATGGCCAGGGGCATTTAATGTGACGATGGGTTAAGGGGATGAATGCAGCTCCTCTCTCTGATACAATTTAAAATGATCACTGGCCACCACTTCTGTTGCAAGTTGAGATATTCTCTTTAGGTTCAAAGGTTGGCTAAAAACAGCTGGTGGGACTCTTCTCACCTAACTGAAGGTGAGAAAGCTCTCATCTCACCCATTCTAGCCTGTAGGGGACATCACGGGTGTCAGCAGTGCCCATTTTCACTGATAGAGCATGGCAAAACAGTCAAGGGAATGTAGCTTTTGGGACAGCTCCACACCGTTAGGCACCGGCCCTGGGTTAAGCTGGGTTCCAAGCATCGCACATACGGATGCTTCCACTGCTTCACTTTGAGGAGGGAAGAGGCAGAGCTGCTTACCCGCCTCCACTGGCTGCTGAACATCTTCTCTCCCCTGCTTTTTATTCTCTAAGAGCTGCTTGCATTCATGGGGCTGGCGCAGGGGAGTGAGGTCCCGGCACCGCAGAGAACCTGAGCCCCTCCGCCTGCCCTGGGCTTTGGTTTCCTGAGCTTCTGTAACAGCAACCGCGGCGGCCACGGTTTGGTGCATGCTTCCCCTCATCTCACAGCAGCAGCTGGGCTGCACATCGGAGCCTTTCCTGCTCACGGAATTGCTGGGGTGACCTTTGAAGTAGCTGCCTCAGCATTTCCCAGCCGTGGGACCTGGGCCGCGTGTAGGGTGGTCACCCAGCTGGTGCGCAGCTCTGGACGGCGTGGGTTTGGGGTGGGGAGGAGGAGTCCTCTGAGGGGGGGAAAACTGCTCTGCTGCGAGCAGACAGGATGGACCAGCACAACCATGCCTGGGGTTTGCAACTTCAGCACAGCCTGCACCACCAGCCAGAAGCAGCGCTCGGTGCAGGCGCCATGTTGCTGTTTACAGGAGAGGCAGAAGCAGCCGAGGAGACAATCAAGACGTCAAGAGCCAGGAGCTAAGAGCCTTTCCCTTGTTCAGCAGAGAGGACAATTTTTCTTCTGCAGGCAGGGGCTTCTTTTATGTCTGCACTGAGGCTCCAGCCTCCAGACTTTGCCCAGGCATTAAGCTCCAGGGCCCTGAGGGCACAACAGGCATCTCAGGGAGGGATCTCCCCTGGGGGCCACCCTGACCCCTGCCCAAGGCCCCAGGACTCCCTTTTCAACCCAGCCCTGGGTGCTGCAGCTTGCATGTTGTCACTGGTCCTCTGCCTGGTGTTGGAGCCCCACCGCAGCCTGCCCACCCCCAGCAGGCTGCTGTGCCGTGCACTCATCGGGCTGCCTGGTCCCAACCCAGCTGGAGAAGATCCACCCCGTCTCATGAAACCCCTGGGAAGGGAAAGCTGCTGTGGTGGCCCCGGCGATGTCCTCCCCGTGCGTCCTCAGCAAGGAGGGCTACCACCAGCGATGGTACTGCTGGTCAGACTACTGTCAAAATGGCTCCTGTAGGCAGCCGCCGTGCCTCATGCCAGAGGCAGTGGCTGGTGCAGCCCAGAAGAGAAGAGAAGGAGAAAAAGGGGAGCAAAACTGCCACAGTATGGTCAAATATCTGGTCAGGGGAGATACCTGTGTTCGTGTGGTAGAAACACTGTACTTCTTCCCTAAAGCCAGGTGACAAATCTGCAGTTGTTCGTTTGTGTTTCATTGCCTCTTTGTTCTGCCAGAGGTTCTCCAGGGAGCCACTTGCTCCCTGCCAGTCTCTGCTGGGTCAGAAGACGGGGACGGCCCCCAGGCAGGACAGCGTGGAGGACATCACCCACTTCCAGGAGACCCTGCTGGCGAGCACCACCTCAGCCAGCCACACTTTCTGAAAGCCTCCATGGGCTTGCAGATGGCCCCTTGGCATCAAGGTCTCTGGAGAGGAGCTCTTCTGGCTGCTCCTTGCCTCCCTAGCAGCATCAAGGGGGCTGAACAGCATGGTGGCAGCCTGAGACACAGCTGAAGATCTCCATGCACAAGGAGAAGGTTGGGTACCTGTATTTTAGCCCTTCAGAAACAAACCCATCTCACCCCAAAGACCAATTTTGGCCCCTCTTTCCCCACAGCAGCCTCTGTCGAGTGTCCGGGTTTGTTTGTTCTGCTGGGTGTACATAAAACTGTCCAAGCCTTGACCAGTTTCCCCAGCAAGACACAACAGACCAAAGAACAGCCCATCACCCAGTTTTGCATTCACCATGCTGGCCTGGGTTTGTGCGTGGCACATGGTAGCCCCAAAGCTGCTTCACACCAGCAGCAGCCGCCACCTTGATCCATGTCCCTGTGGCGGGGCTACCAGCAGCAGGCTGCCACCACAGAGCTGATCCAAGTGAAAACTGAACATTTTTTTGCTGCTAAGTTGATCTGAGAGGGAATGGTTTCTCTAGCCCAACCTGTTACACAGCTGTGTTTTGGCTTAGGTAGAGACCCTGTACCTACAATCCCTCTCCAAGGACCCCCTAACAGCCTACCCCCCTTGATTTTACACAATTTTACACTCTGAGATACTTCAGCCCATCCTTGTGCCAGCAGCTCCCAGAAAAACCTGGACACTGGCAGAAAACCAGATTTTCCTGCTGAAGCCTGGGGGCCCTAGTGCAGACACAGCCCTGGGTGGACACCTACCTACAGACTGAGAGCACAGACAATGCTGGGCACATCACAGTGCTCAAATCCAGTCCAAGGACAAAGCAGCCAAGGGGCTACCCCATGGCAGGGCTCAGCTGACAGTGGGCTACCTGCAGGACTAACTCTGGGCGACTCTTCACTGCCTGGTCCATGGCAGGAGGAAGCAGGGACAAGACAAAGTGCCCAGCAGCAGCACTTGGCAAGAAATAGCCACCAAAAAGCTGCTTACCAACAGGGACTGTAAGAAAGTGAAGCCAATAAAGCAGCAGAAAGAGGAGAGGGTCAAGGTGGGCACCAGATTTGAAATCCCAGCCCAGCTGCTGCATGATGGCCAAGCCCTGCAGCAGGAGTGGAGGCCCAGGAGCCCACAGCTGCAGCAGGAGCATCTTCTGAAAGGGAACAGCACACTCTAGGGTAGGGAGACTGAAGCAGATGCAGTGCACAGCAAGCCACAGACTAATGTATTCATCTCTCAGCCCAAACCTCTGCCAACAGCCCAATTAGACATCACGGAGACCCTGTGCAAAGGGGTCAAGGAGTCTGGGGGTTGGGGTGTAGCTCCATCAGGGTAAAATCCTCCCCCTGCCTGGGAAAGACCCTCTCAAAGACTGTCCAGGCCACTGACTTTTACACCAGCTCACAAGGTCTCTCCTGGCCCATCCTGCGGATGTGGTTTCATGTCTTGGTCGTGCTAATCAAACAGCAACATTTCCAGCTAAAAAGGAGCAGCAATGGGCTGCTCTGCAGCAAGGGGCTGGGCACTCACCTGGGAAGATCCTGCTTCCCATTGCAATACATGTATGTGGATGCAATGCTGGAAAACAACATCATTGGGGTTACTGGGTGACTCCCCACAATACCCAGAGTAGCCTTGGGGAGGGAAAGGGAAGCTGGGCTGAGAGCTATATTAACGAAAGCTAAAGAGGAACTTGAATCTACATCTCCCCACATCTGTGCTGTGACTCTTGGCCTCTATTACAATTTTTTTTTCTATTTTTTTTTCTCTAAAACTGGCTGGTCACGCTCAGATACCTCATTTCAGGGATGAACAGCAGCTGGTGAGGCCTGAACGGGGGCTGTGTTGCCCATCTTTCTCTGTTGGGGTGTGGGGACCCCTACCCTCGCTTCTGCCTCCGAGCAGCCCTCGGCTCAGCAGGCTGTGCTGCATCGCCGCCTTCGCCTGGCGTGTGGCCGAGCGGGCAGCTGCTGCTCCCGTGTCCCACTAGCAGACAGGGAAAGTCAAGGCCAGCAGCACCCCTACCAGCCAACCCGCCCTCCCCACTGAAGCCAGTCCAGGGGTGCCAGTGATGTGGGCATGCACAGCAGGGGAGGCCCGGGAGGGTTTGGGTTCATGCCGCTTTTACTAGCAGCTGGGGAGCTGCTCTGCCCCAGCCCTTTGGCATCTGCGGGGTCATTTCCATCCTGTGTCATAACCAGAGAGCTGCTGGTCCCCTGCCTAACTCCTCCCGCAGTGCTTTCCACAGGCTGCCGCCCAAGGCAGTGACTACTTGCAGTTCCTTGTTATCTAATGGGAAGGCTGTGAGCTACACACACAAAGGCAAGGGCACGCTGCAGTGAGCTCTGCTTAATTCTCCCTTAGTGGCTAGTCAGGCCATTGATCTTAATAAAGTTGCCTCCACAGCTCTGTATGGGCAGTGCACGATGAACTTAAACACAGCACTGCAAACACCTTTTGAAGCAGCCTTTCTGCACTGAAGACGCAACAGGCAATATGTTATCCAAGCCAACAGCCCTCCCAGGCCTCCCCAGACAGTTTATTTACCTCCTGGTGATTCATCTCTCCCACTTCTGTGACAGGATCAGTGCTACCTTCTCCCTACTGTATAGCACCAGCATTTGGGGCAGATTCATCACTTACCTGTCTCCACTTAACTCATGCACTTCTGTCTTGAGCCTGCTCTCGAGCCAGGTCAGGTACTTGGGGGAGAATTAGCCAGAAGCCCTGGGACTCTTGGATTGAGCAATATGGGAGGCTATAACTGTGCTGCAATGTGATTTTTGCTCTACCTGTTGTTGTACTTTCCCCTGCCTGACTAATGCTTCTGAATCCCAAGTAACAAGGAGCACACCATCATGCCAAGCAACTGTAATTACCTGGCAATAGATCTAAAAGGATAATTCTGTTGTCTGTCAAAAATGTTGGCAGATAGGAAAGGAGCCACTCATCAAATCAGTAATAAACTTCAATAACGTAATAACCAGCACACTAATCAGAAGGCTAGAGCAGGATACACTTAGAGATGATCTGGAAGATTTGTTAAGTGAACTTATCATGCGCTCCTGAGCATGTAATCAAAATGGCCATGCATTCACTGCATAATCAAGCCCAGAGCAGTCAAAGGATTGGGCTGAAAACACAGCAAGAGAGCAAGTTCATTGTGGCTGAGTCCTCTTTCCAGCTGATGTTGCAGTACAAAGAGCCACATACGCATCTTTCACCCACGCCCCCTCCTAGCAAAGGGACATGAGAAAGTCTCTGTGCTCTTTGCTGCAGCTGTATGAGTGAAAGCTTCCTTACATGGTACAGCGCACCTGAACACCACGTGTTGGACCACTAAGAAGGCATGTGTCATGGATAAAGGACAAAGAAACTCAGAGACACCAAAAATGGAATGTATGAAACTCTGGTGAGAAACCCAGTATTGCTGCAGGGTGCACCAGCGGGGAGATGGAGCACTCACTGGTGCTGGGAGCTGCTCTGGGAGCAGCCGGCACAGCTGACAGCGGCCGTCTGCTACACTGCTTTTTCCAAGCCACCACCGAGTTCATCTGCAAGGAGTTTAGATTCTCCAGCTACAGTAATGCAGCTACTCAAACATCTACAACCTGATGTACACAGCGTTTTTGCATGAGTCTAAGATGACCAAAGCTAGCAGAGCTTGGCAGAGGGAGAAGAACAGCCACTGTGGTAGATAAGACAGGCTGAGAGAGTTGGGATTGTTCAGCCTGAAGAAGAGAAGGCTCCAGGGAGACTTTATAGCATCCTTCCAGTACATAAAGGGAGCCTACAAGAGACATGGGGAGGGACTCTTTATCAGGGAGTGGAGCAATAGGACAAGGGGGTACAGTTTTAAATTGAAAGAGGGGAGATTTAGGTTAGATACCAGAAAGAAATTCTTTACTGGAGGGCAGCGAGGCACTGGAACAGGCTGCCCAGGGAAGCTGTGGATGCCCCATCCCTGGAGGTGTTCAAGGCCAGGCTGGATGGGGCTTTGAGCAACCTGCTCTAGTGGGAGGCATCACTGCCCATGGCAGGGGGGTTGGAACTCAATGATCTTTAAGGTCCTTTCCAACCCAGATCAGTCTATGATGCTATGATTTAGGCGCACATACTCTGCTTTCCACTGATTCCCTGCCTGTGATTTTATGGGCTGCTGACACCTTCTCAGTGCCAACCCTGGCCATCGCCAAAAAAAGTCCCTGTGGCTGTGTCCCTGTGGCTGTGTCCCTGTGGCAAAAACAAAAAAGTCCCTGTGGCAAACACAGCAAATCCCCCACACTGGGGTGTATTTATGGATGGCAGAAGTACATCACTTCTGCTCATGCAAGAGGCTTTATTTCCTGCCAGCTGCAGCGAGAAGGGGCACAACAGCTTTCTCTAAGACATGAAATCGACAGTGATGGAGGCAATAGTTCCTCTGCAGCAGGGTGAATTCTACGCTCTCGGATAGGATCAGCACCAAGTCCCAAGCCTAGGAACTGGCAACGTGAAGAGAAAGCTCTACTCCTGCCGGCCCGATAGCAGCAAAGCTGCAGCCTGCAAATCCCTCAGCCATTTCTAGGTTGCATCTGGAGATGCCATCCAGGTCGCATTAGGTTTGCGGGAGCCTACAGAAGCCAGGGGGAAACCCTCTTTTGCACTTGCCAGAAAAACTGAGCTCTAGCAGCTGTGCTTTAGCAACAAGTGCATTGCAACAAGTTGTTTGAGCTACCCGGCCCAGTTTGAGCTATAACAGAGAGTCAGGAACATCTGCTCTGCGAGTATGGTGGGAAACAGAAAATAAAGAGGAGGTAAACACCACGTGTACGAGGCAGAGGGAGGGAGATGCTGCAGAAGTGCGTTGATCTAGCCGAGCTGTGGGAAATGCGAAGGAGGGCTAGACATTCAGCATTAAAAACAAGTCACACCAGGGCTCTGCATGACACCACAGCCCTCCAAAACCCCCTGTGTTCTACCAGAATTTCTCATTACTGTTATTATTTCCGTTTGATTTAGGCAGAGCTTTCACGGTTCTCCTCTGAAAACTTACCGTGTTGTGCTGGGGGTGACACATTTGGCACGCGAGGGTGTGGGACAGGAAAGGGGTCAGCCTGCCTGGACATGCAGGGCTGCACCTCCTTTCCCCCTGCTGCCTGGCAGCATCTCTGGGGCACCCAAAACACATCCTCTCCTTCCTTGGCACTAAGTGAGTGTTCCCAGCAGCCACTCAGGCACATTTGGCGACAGCTCGCCCACGATCTGTCTCTCCTACCAGAGCGATGGGCCCACTGGTGTAACAGAAATTCATTCTTGCCCTGCCCTTAAATGTGATAAGGAAACTTCACTGCTTGGGGCTGCTGCTATGATCTTTAGCAGCGCAATTTAAAAATTGCAAAACAAAGAGCGGACTGTGGAAGTGACGAATTAAAGCACTAAGCCAGGACACCCTCAGTCCAGTATTTTGGGTAGACGCTTGGTAGGTGGCTTTGACAGAGCCTCCCATGGGGTCTGAGGGATGCTACCAATGCTACAGGTTGGCTGTGTGTTGCCCAAGGGTCTCCAGCTGAAGGGCTACAGCATCGGGCCTCCCCACAGGGTATGGAAATGAGTACACATAGGTCCTTCCCCGTTTGAGGGGCAGTAGCATCTGCAGGGGAACAGGACAGGCAGCCAGAGCAGTAACAGAGTACAGCAAGATTGGGTTATGCCAGCAAAGCCCAGCTCTGAACACACCTTCTCTGAGCGCTCCCCTGCAGCTGTGCTGGGCAGTACCACCTGCGTTTAGGTGGGTCCATTCACACCTGAGAGACCTAAAAAGGGTTAGACATTAGCCAGGGGATGTCAGCAGCACAGGAGCAGAAATACCCTTGAGGCTCCAGGCCTGAATGTTTGATCCAGCTAGGAACCGAAGTGCTTTGGGAGTCTTGAGGTTTAGGCAGCAACCGAGGGAGATCTAAACATTATTTAAGGATCGAACATGCCCACTTTTCCATAAAAGTCAGCTGGGTGTTTGCCTTTCCTCCGTCATGCCCATGCATGACCAGCCAGCCCTATCCAAATACACTCCGTCAGGTGTCACCGGGGCATTGCTCACAGGCCTTGCATTCTTTATTTCTCCTCGGGAGCCCAGCCCCGCAGCCACTTGCAAGGAGGGCAGGCTCTCTGGCAAATGAGGCTGAAGAAAGCATTTGCCACCCCTCCCCTGGGAGCGTGCGGGGATAAACTGTGCTCCGCACTGCTACACAGCGATAGTTAACATGAGCAACATCACCCAAGGTTTGCACAACCAGGAGGTTTTTTTTTTGAGCGCTTGCCTGATAAATCTCTGCTTTCCACCTCATGGGGAGAGGCAAACCCGCAGCACCCTCTCCCCTAAAGGAGTGCCCTACCAACAGAAGTGACGGGCTCGCACAGATCAAAAGGGGACTATCCCCCCCTCCTGTCCAAACCATGATACTGTGCAGCAAAATTAATAAATAATGCCAGCAGGCTTCTGCCTGGCAGAAACACA